>RDPX01000161.1:364582-377259 GCA_003991215.1 Morbakka virulenta
TGACCATCTCACATGTGCCTGCCGTTACACTCCCCCTTTAATTTGACTACGGATAGGCAAATTAACCTACGACTAAAAGATCGCAACTGTCTACTGCCTGTTAGCAACTAACTACACTAACTAGTAACTAACTCCAGTCATCAACGGTTCCACACCCTTTTACATGATAGCTGAAACCAATCAACAGGTAATTAACCGCTGGTCAACCGGAACAGAGACCGTGACAAGCTTCCTACTTTCCACAATCAACAACAACAAGTGACCAGGCACAACAAGTCAACCGGCACAAATTATGGCATTGACCATCTCACATGTGCCTGCCGTTACAATGATTACGTAGTGAATTATTAGCCTTTTTAACGAAACTCTTGCCGGTGGACTCCATAAGGACTCTGCTCAGAATTCTTTCTGTTCTGTAAAAATGTTTTCCTATCTTTGCTTCCTTACGTTACTGAACCACTGTACTGATTTCATAGCTTTCTTACTCGTTGTAGATTTTAAGTAAGCTATTCTCTAAACAACATCTACCCATTACAAACCGTATGCGACTCATTCTAAACTTTGTATTTGTAGTATTCCCGATGGATCAATGTGAAATTCATACATCTTTCCTGATATGAAATAAAAAGATGAACTGGAAGACTGAAGTACCATTTCTTGGTCGACTGGTCTGTTGGCCGGCAAGAGAGTACAAACTTTGTTAGTCACATTTTTGTCTGAAAGTATCGAATTCAGATACCTGTAATTGATTTTATCAAAGTAATTCAAGCTGATTACTTATAAGGCTCTGCTTTTCTCAAATCTTTTTGTATATCTTTATGATAGTTACAGCAAGAAATGATGACGTCGAAGATCGATATTTCATTGAAAAATCGATTGGTGAAGGGGCTTTTGCCTCAGTTTATCGAGGCCGAAGATTACAGGACAATAAGCAGGTACTTGATTGTATTTATTATCACTATACATTCCCCGTTTCATGCAGATAGTATACCATCTTTTACGTTATTAAACCAATTGTTCACTCTTGTTTATAAGTAAATATTTCAAAATAAAGGGTAAAAAGATGTGCTATAATCATTGAGTGAAAAAGTAAATAGAGGAGCTTTGAAGAAATGTATCGGCCTTGAATTATGCAATACAATGGTCGCTGGAGAAAATATTATTTGATTTGGGCAAATGTTTCACATTAGTGAAAAGAGTCTACTCTCTCTTTTTTCTGACGTATCCTAACTGCTAAAATTGAAAATTGGTTTTTCGCAAGATCTCAATACTACCCAATATTACAATATTAGGACTTTGATGTATCCGAATTTTCATTCAGGAATGCAATCCAGCAAAACGTAGTGAAAATTCGTAAATATAGTACATATCGTTCAAGCTGTTACTTCATTCAGAGAAGCAGCTAGAAATCTACAAATGAAATAAGACAATCATTCCTTTATAAAAAAGACGTATTCTAAGTCTCCCCCTCCTGTATTAATTTCACAGTTTTCCATGCTCTCATTGGTTGTGGGGTTGTGATATCCCTACAGTGGAATGGAAGTGGTCGTTCCGTTCGCTTTACAGTATTGACTTTTTTATCCTTGTTCACTCCTGACTGTTTTCAAAATCATCACTTATCCTCGCCAGGAGTTGAGAGAGGAAAACGAAAAGATCAGTCAAAAAAGCAAAAGAAGAGATCAATCAAAAAAAGCAAAAAAGACAACGATTTACAGAGGGTTTGAAAGTAGGAAGATCGCACCTATCTAGAAAGCAAGAAAATGGAAGAGATTCTCAAATGTTTTTATGCACGCGGAAAGAAGGTAATAGCATATTAAGATTTTTTGCAAACCGTCTCCAAAAGAGTATTCGGGTAAGGACTTTTAGCAAGATGTGAAGACTACTTGAAAACTTTCAAGAAAGATAACAAAAATACTCTACCCCAAAGCTAACAAAAATACTCAAGGCAAAGGATTTGAATAATATGTCGAACGATAGTGTTGTGAAAAATAAAAGGCACAGTTAAGGGGGAAATTGGATTGCAAAAATTATCCGGTTTAGAACGTAGTGTTGATAGCTTAGCTACTGGAGTGGACTGCTATAAATTCTATCGGCACCGGTTTAAAATGAATTCCGTGTAGATTACATTTTTGACTTGTTTTTCTTTATAAAGTGCAACTCCATACAACGAATTTGAACGGAATTTTTTCTAAATTCGTTAAGTATGAAATAGAAACAAAGAAGATATTACACAGGGGGGAAAATCATGTTTATTGTAATAGAAAATCTGTTGTATCGGAGTTTGTTTTATGTGGGCTCAATCTTAATTTCAAAGTCCCTTCTTTGGTAATATTTTCACAAGTCTTCTTATTAACAATTATTCTTCTCTGGAACCCACATAAAATAAAATAAAATTCAGGTTTAACCCCCGATTTAAATTTAGTACGATTACAGTGAAAAGAAAGTGTTCCGAGCTCTATTTCCCGAACTGGAAAAAATCTTACCATAAAAAAGTCATTGGTTTGCGCCATATATATACATATATACATATATACACATATACATATATACACATATACATATATACACATATACATATATACACATATACATATATACACATATACATATATACACATATACATATATACACATATACATATATACACATATACATATATACACATATACATATATACACATATACATATATAAACATATACATATATACACATATACATATATACACATATACATATATACACATATACATATATACACATATACATATATACACATATACATATATACACATATACATATATACACATATACATATATACACATATACATATATACACATATACATATATACACATATACATATATACACATATACATATATACACATATACATATATACACATATACATATATACACATATACATATATACACATATACATATATACACATATACATATATACACATATACATATATACACATATACATATATACACATATACATATATACACATATACATATATACACATATACATATATACACATATACATATATACACATATACATATATACACATATACATATATACACATATACATATATACACATATACATATATACACATATACATATATACACATATACATATATACACATATACATATATACACATATACATATATACACATATACATATATACACATATACATATATACACATATACATATATACACATATACATATATACACATATACATATATACACATATACATATATACACATATACATATATACACATATACATATATACACATATACATATATACACATATACATATATACACATATACATATATACACATATACATATATACACATATACATATATACACATATACATATATACACATATACATATATACACATATACATATATACACATATACATATATACACATATACATATATACACATATACATATATACACATATACATATATACACATATACATATATACACATATACATATATACACATATACATATATACACATATACATATATACACATATACATATATACACATATACATATATACACATATACATATATACACATATACATATATACACATATACATATATACACATATACATATATACACATATACATATATACACATATACATATATACACATATACATATATACACATATACATATATACACATATACATATATACACATATACATATATACACATATACATATATACACATATACATATATACACATATACATATATACACATATACATATATACACATATACATATATACACATATACATATATACACATATACATATATACACATATACATATATACACATATACATATATACACATATACATATATACACATATACATATATACACATATACATATATACACATATACATATATACACATATACATATATACACATATACATATATACACATATACATATATACACATATACATATATACACATATACATATATACACATATACATATATACACATATACATATATACACATATACATATATACACATATACATATATACACATATACATATATACACATATACATATATACACATATACATATATACACATATACATATATACACATATACATATATACACATATACATATATACACATATACATATATACACATATACATATATACACATATACATATATACACATATACATATATACACATATACATATATACACATATACATATATACACATATACATATATACACATATACATATATACACATATACATATATACACATATACATATATACACATATACATATATACACATATACATATATACACATATACATATATACACATATACATATATACACATATACATATATACACATATACATATATACACATATACATATATACACATATACATATATACACATATACATATATACACATATACATATATACACATATACATATATACACATATACATATATACACATATACATATATACACATATACATATATACACATATACATATATACACATATACATATATACACATATACATATATACACATATACATATATACACATATACATATATACACATATACATATATACACATATACATATATACACATATACATATATACACATATACATATATACACATATACATATATACACATATACATATATACACATATACATATATACACATATACATATATACACATATACATATATACACATATACATATATACACATATACATATATACACATATACATATATACACATATACATATATACACATATACATATATACACATATACATATATACACATATACATATATACACATATACATATATACACATATACATATATACACATATACATATATACACATATACATATATACACATATACATATATACACATATACATATATACACATATACATATATACACATATACATATATACACATATACATATATACACATATACATATATACACATATACATATATACACATATACATATATACACATATACATATATACACATATACATATATACACATATACATATATACACATATACATATATACACATATACATATATACACATATACATATATACACATATACATATATACACATATACATATATACACATATACATATATACACATATACATATATACACATATACATATATACACATATACATATATACACATATACATATATACACATATACATATATACACATATACATATATACACATATACATATATACACATATACATATATACACATATACATATATACACATATACATATATACACATATACATATATACACATATACATATATACACATATACATATATACACATATACATATATACACATATACATATATACACATATACATATATACACATATACATATATACACATATACATATATACACATATACATATATACACATATACATATATACACATATACATATATACACATATACATATATACACATATACATATATACACATATACATATATACACATATACATATATACACATATACATATATACACATATACATATATACACATATACATATATACACATATACATATATACACATATACATATATACACATATACATATATACACATATACATATATACACATATACATATATACACATATACATATATACACATATACATATATACACATATACATATATACACATATACATATATACACATATACATATATACACATATACATATATACACATATACATATATACACATATACATATATACACATATACATATATACACATATACATATATACACATATACATATATACACATATACATATATACACATATACATATATACACATATACATATATACACATATACATATATACACATATACATATATACACATATACATATATACACATATACATATATACACATATACATATATACACATATACATATATACACATATACATATATACACATATACATATATACACATATACATATATACACATATACATATATACACATATACATATATACACATATACATATATACACATATACATATATACACATATACATATATACACATATACATATATACACATATACATATATACACATATACATATATACACATATACATATATACACATATACATATATACACATATACATATATACACATATACATATATACACATATACATATATACACATATACATATATACACATATACATATATACACATATACATATATACACATATACATATATACACATATACATATATACACATATACATATATACACATATACATATATACACATATACATATATACACATATACATATATACACATATACATATATACACATATACATATATACACATATACATATATACACATATACATATATACACATATACATATATACACATATACATATATACACATATACATATATACACATATACATATATACACATATACATATATACACATATACATATATACACATATACATATATACACATATACATATATACACATATACATATATACACATATACATATATACACATATACATATATACACATATACATATATACACATATACATATATACACATATACATATATACACATATACATATATACACATATACATATATACACATATACATATATACATATATACATATATACATATATACATATATACATATATACATATATGCGTATATGTATATATATGTACGAATGTAAGTTATCAAAGTCTCATTTTATAAAGTGAAATGGATGTAATAATATAGGGAAATATTTGGTTGCAAGAATGATTTGATTAAGATCATAGCAGCTAGTATTTTAGTTGTTAAAGCATGTGACCTTGATAGCCAAAGGCACTGGTTTTAAACCCTGTTTTGTACAAACATAATTTTTACTTTCTCTAGTATAAAGTACATTAATATTTACTGAAATATTCTCTTTAATTATTTATTATACAATACTATTTTATATTAATATGTAACAGAAATATTACAACAAATTTTTTATTTTGTTTCAGGTAGCACTTAAAATACTTTCAACGAGTAACATCACGAACTGGTCAAAGGTAATGTAAGCAATAAGCATGTTAAGAAAAGTGTCATGTAGCAAATTCTATTAAGCATTACAATGTGTGATGTGCATTTTTAAAATCTTTGTAAAGTGTGAAACACAATAGTTTTGCCATTGCAAAATACTTTCAGCTTATTTTCTTAACTTTTTTAAAGGTGTGAAGTGCATTCTTTTAATCTTTGTCAAATGTGAAAAAATACCTTTGTCATTGTAAAATAGATTCAGTTAAGTTTCTTTACTTTCAAAAGGTGTGGAGTGCATTCTTTTAATCTTTCTCAAGTGTGAAAAAATATTTTTGTCATTGCAAAATGACTTACTTGACTTAAGACTGTTCACTCCGGCATGTATCATAGGCCGCTAACAATCTCCCTCCATCTACGTCTGTCCTTTTCTGCAATCATGATCATATCTTTCATCTCCTGTTCTAGACTTCTACGCCAGGTGGCTCTTGGTCTTCTTCTTTTCCGTCTGCCTTGAGGGTTCCATCGCAGTGCTTGCCGAGTAATGTTCCCTTCGTCTTTCCTAAGGGTATTCCCGATCCATGTCCATTTCCTTTTCCATATCTGTAGTGGTGGAAGAAGCTGACTCGTTCCTTTCCATAGGTCTTGTCTTGATGTCTTGTTGGGCCCCGCCGGTCTCATCTACTATGCTTCCCAGATAAGTAAATGACCTAAATTCTTCTATATCCCCGCTTGTTAACCTAATACTGTCATCCTTCTTTGCATTTATTCTCATTATTTTTGTCTTGTCCTTGTTTATTCGCAGTCCAATTTTTGATGCTGTTGATGTGTGTGTGTGATAATAGAGCAATGTCATCCGCAAAATCTAGGTCGTCTAGCTGACGCCAAAGGGTCCACTGAATTCCATTCCTATTGTCCTTTGTTGACTCCTTCATTATCCAGTCAATTGCCAAAAGGAAGAAGAGAGAGGAAAGGAGATCCCTGTCTAACTCTAGTCTTGATGCTGAATTTCTCTGTTACAATACCTCTATGAAAGACCTGACATACCATACCCTCGTAGGTATTCCTTTTGATAGCTATGTATTTCTGTGGAATCTCATAATGCGCCATCAACCCCACAGTGTCTGTCTGTCTAAACTATCAAAGGTTTTTCAAAGTCTATAAGGTTCACATACTGTAAGCTGTTCCAATCAAGAGGCTGCTCTATGATGATTCTAAGAGTGGTGATCTGGTCAGTGCAAGACCTTTTGTTCCTGAAACCTGCCTTCTTATCTCTGAGCCAATTGTCAACAGTCATTTTCATTCTGTCTAGTAGAATTCTGTTGAAGACCTTCCCTGGAACCGATAGCAACATTATTCCTCTGTAAGCCTTACACTGACGCAGGTTTCCCTTCTTTGGTAACATCACTATATACCCCTCTTTCCGGTCTTGAGGTACTTCTTCTTCCCACATGTGTTCAAACAGCGACTGCAGCATGTCTGCTGAAGTGTCCACATTTGCCTTCAGTGCTTCAGCTGGAATCCCATCTGGTCCTGCTGATTTGCCATTTTTTAATGACATGATGGCCTTCTTGATTTCCTCTCTGGTGGGGTTGTGTAGTAGTATTTGCAACATTTCTTTCACCGGAGCAATATTTGGTCTCTCTTTGAAGTCCGCTAACATCTGGCCATTCTCATTCATGGTACCCAGTCCATGTCTCCCCATGACTGTTGTGTATCCGTGGTTGTCCTATCCAATCTTTGCATTGAAATTCCCCATAAGGGTAACCATCTCTCTCTCATGCATACTATTTACCACTGTCTGACGTCTGTCATAAAATTCCTCCTTGACCTCTGCGTCTGGATCTGACTGTGATTTCCTTGTTGGATGTCCTGAATTTAGCAATTAGTATCCTTGAGTTGATTGGCGCCCATCCTACAAGGGCTTGTGCTGCTTCTCTTGACAACATGATTTCGAGTCCCTCCGTGAGTGCTGTACCTTCTTCTTCATGACCTGCATAGACCAAGGTCTCCCCTGTGCTCAGTCTGGTTTCCCCAGAGTTTGTCCACCCGGTCTCACATAGACCCAGCACTTGGAATTTATAGCTCCTCATCTCCTTTGCTACACTCCCACATCTTTCTCCTTCGTACATAGTTCGCACATTCCATGTTCCGAATCTGATTGGCTTCCTTGTCGAAAGAAGATTCGGTCTTCCAGCTTCCCTAAGGCTTTCACTAGCTGACATCATATTTCCTCTTGGAGGAGCTCCTCGACGACGGTTGCCAGTAGTGTTGTTGATTGCTTGCGTTTTTGTAATCCATTTTATCAATTGACGGGTGATTGACCCACTAGCTTTACCAGAGCCCTATTAGCCAGCATTCGAAGACGTGGACGTTAGGTTGGACTTTGGGAGGCTCATTGCAAAAGAGATTCAGTTCATTTTCTTAACTTTCTAAATGTGTGTAGTACATTATTGTAGCTATTGTAATATTTGTGCATTTCTTTAATCATTGTATCGCGTTTTAAGTGCATTCTTTTAATTGTCATGTTTTTAAGACACTGATGTTATTCGTTGTTCTATGTTTTTAAGTAATTTTTAAACTTGTGAAGACGATACAAAACAACAATTCCTAAGCAAAGGAAAAGCAATTAACGTTTTCAAATCCGTCCATCGTTGTTAAATAAGCACAGAGGTCTTGATGTGACATTCAAATTTGAATTAGGTTTGTCTCTGTAGATCAATATGCTTTCTAAAAGTTCCAGCTCAAAATTCTGGGCAGCTAGGCCCATAATGTAAAAATGTCCTTGGGGTGTATTGATACGACTATCTCATATCCAAAGGGATCTACCCATGGCGATCTCTAACTAACTTAGCTAAAGATCGCCGTAGATCTACCTAATCAATATCTCTGTACTTATTTAATAGTGATTGACGGATTTGAAAAAGTTGATTCTCTTTCCTTTTTCTGGCCGTAGTTGTTATGTGATTGTAGTTTTGTAATAGCAAGTTTTTGTATAAACAGGTGTTTGGAGTTAAACAAATATCTCTTAAGTGCTGTAATGGTTTTAAGAATTTGAATTAGTTCATTGTAATATGTGCAGAGTCGTCTTTTAACTATTATAATAAGTGCAAAGCAATTTCTACTGAACTTAGATAGAAAGCACCTTACTTTAGTTGTTAGCTGATCCAAGAAGTATACCTTGCCGTACATTGTCAAAACTCTTCTCTCCTGTTTGAAGTGATACAAGCCTGTCTCTCAGACTGGAGACACCTCTGAAGGCACCAGTCACAATTGGTATCAACCTGGCTTATGTCTTCCACATTCTATTTACGTCAAGTGCTAGATTCTGGTACTTTTGCATCTTTTCAATTTCCTTTTCTCTAACTATAAAGTCATCAGGAACAGCAATGGTGATTGTAATTACTATTACTATCTATTATTATCATTATATTATTATATGAAATGGAGCTTATTGTTCTGCCTAGTTGAATTGCCGATAAATTCCTGTTGGGCAAGATGTAACAAGTAGCCAGGTGCCAGGTTTCTTTCAACATTTCATTTATTTCATCTTTATTATTATTATTATTATTATTATTATTATTATTATTATTATTATTATCATAATAATAATTATTATTACTATTATTGTTAACATTATTTTATTAAACCAGCTTTACACTTAACGTGTAAAATGATATTTGAATGTTATTTGGTAGGATGGAAAGTTGCCAACAAGTTGGATGGAGTTAAGAATACATAGTAAGATTTGAAGTCTTGAGTCTGATGTCATGTACTGCTTGTTCTTTGAAATCACGTTACTTTATTAGTCAGAGAAGACAGTGTTCATGGCAAAACCAAAGTGAGCAATTTCTGAATAGCTAGGATACCAAAAGTACTAAGAAATATTTCTCTTGTTTTTTGAAATCACGTTACTTTATTAGTCAAAGAAGACAGTGTTCATGGCAAAACCAAAGTGAGCAATTTCTGAATAGCTAGGATACCAAAAGTACTAAGAAATATTTCTCTTGTTTTTTGAAATCACGTTACTTTATTAGTCAAAGAAGACAGTGTTCATGGCAAAACCAAAGTGAGCAATTTCTGAATAGCTAGGATACCAAAAGTACTAAGAAATATTTCTCTTGTTTTTTGAAATCACGTTACTTTATTAGTCAAAGAAGACAGTGTTCATGGCAAAACCAAAGTGAGCAATTTCTGAATAGCTAGGATACCAAAAGTACTAAGAAATATTTCTCTTGTTTTTTGAAATCACGTTACTTTATTAGTCAAAGAAGACAGTGTTCATGGCAAAACCAAAGTGAGCAATTTCTGAATAGCTAGGATACCAAAAGTACTAAGAAATATTTCTCTTGTTTTTTGAAATCACGTTACTTTATTAGTCAAAGAAGACAGTGTTCATGGCAAAACCAAAGTGAGCAATTTCTGAATAGCTAGGATACCAAAAGTACTAAGAAATATTTCTCTTGTTTTTTGAAATCACGTTACTTTATTAGTCAAAGAAGACAGTGTTCATGGCAAAACCAAAGTGAGCAATTTCTGAATAGCTGGGATACCAAAAGTACTAAGAAATATTTCTCTTTGGTAAAAAACAATACATTTTCTTTTAACAAAAATTGGCTTTCTTTGCAAAAAAAGCTTCTTTTCTCACCTTGGCTTAGTTCTAAAAATAAGGTATTATGTAGAGACATGGAGAGGTTAACAAAATCTATGGATTTTTCATAGAAAAATCCAGCACTTTTTGTTAGAATGAATTATATCTTCCTATCGTATCAAATATTACGATACTAACAATACTTACGTTTCTTTTCAAATAAAGGTGGAAGAAGATGTCTTCCCAACCGAAGTTGTCATTCATCGTTCTCTAATTCATAGTAATATCATTCAACTTATTGAAGTCTTAAAAGTAAACAGTATGTACGTATTGGTTCTGGAGACAGATGATAATTTAGAAGTCCTTTTTGATATGGTCAAAGAGAAGCTCAGAATTCGGGAAACGTTTGCCAGAATAATCTTTAGTCAAGTTGTGGAAGCAGTAAAGTATTGTATGGATTCATCTGTGTGGCATCGGGATATTAAAGCAGAAAATATACTAGTTCACAATACTACGTATACAGCAAAGTTAATTGATTTTGGCTGTGCTTGTCGAACAGACGAGAGAGATTTTAAAAAAACCTGGCCAGGTATGAAGCTGCGTATTCTAAATGTAACTATTAATTGGTACTATTCTCGAGTTTCACAAAAACATGTATTGTTCTATTCTATCTTAACATGTGCTATTACACTATACTACACTTAATACTCTGTGCCATGCAAACTGTATACTGAACTAATACATATGAAATATATTATATTATATTTTGTTATATTATGTTATATTCTATTCTATTCTATTCAATTCTATTCAATTATATTATATTATATTATATTATATTATAT
>RDPX01000161.1:377760-397905 GCA_003991215.1 Morbakka virulenta
TTTGAAATCACGTTACTTTATTAGTCAAAGAAGACAGTGTTCATGGCAAAGCCAAAGTGAGCAATTTCTGAATAGCTAGGATACCAAAAGTACTAAGAAATATTTCTCTTGTTTTTTGAAATCACGTTACTTTATTAGTCAAAGAAGACAGTGTTCATGGCAAAACCAAAGTGAGCAATTTCTGAATAGCTAGGATACCAAAAGTACTAAGAAATATTTCTCTTGTTTTTTGAAATCACGTAACTTTATTAGTCAAAGAAGGCGGTGTTCATGGCAAAACCAAAGTGAGCAATTTCTGAATAGCTGGGATACCAAAAGTACTAAGAAATATTTCTCTTTGGTAAAAAACAATACATTTTCTTTTAACAAAAATTGGCTTTCTTTGCAAAAAAAGCTTCTTTTCTCACCTTGGCTTAGTTCTAAAAATAAGGTATTATGTAGAGACATGGAGAGGTTAACAAAATCTATGGATTTTTCATAGAAAAATCCAGCACTTTTTGTTAGAATGAATTATATCTTCCTATCGTATCAAATATTACGATACTAACAATACTTACGTTTCTTTTCAAATAAAGGTGGAAGAAGATGTCTTCCCAACCGAAGTTGTCATTCATCGTTCTCTAATTCATCGTAATATCATTCAACTTATTGAAGTCTTAAAAGTAAACAGTATGTACGTATTGGTTCTGGAGACAGATGATAATTTAGAAGTCCTTTTTGATATGGTCAAAGAGAAGCTCAGAATTCGGGAAACGTTTGCCAGAATAATCTTTAGTCAAGTTGTGGAAGCAGTAAAGTATTGTATGGATTCATCTGTGTGGCATCGGGATATTAAAGCAGAAAATATACTAGTTCACAATACTACGTATACAGCAAAGTTAATTGATTTTGGCTGTGCTTGTCGAACAGACGAGAGAGATTTTAAAAAAACCTGGCCAGGTATGAAGCTGCGTATTCTAAATGTAACTATTAATTGGTACTATTCTTGAGTTTCACAAAAACATGTATTGTTCTATTCTATCTTAACATGTGCTATTACACTATACTACACTTAATACTCTGTGCCATGCAAACTGTATACTGAACTAATACATATGAAATATATTATATTATATTTTGTTATATTATGTTATATTCTATTCTATTCTATTCAATTCTATTCAATTATATTCATATTATATTATATTATATTATATTATATTATATTATATTATATTATATTATATTATATTATATTATATTATATTATATTATATTATATTATATTATATTATATTATATTATATTATATTATATTATATTATATTATATTATATTATATTATATTATATTATATTATATTATTTTATTTTATATTATTTTATATTATATTATATTATATTATATTATATTATATTATATTATATTATATTATATTATATTATATTATATTATATTATATTATATTATATTATATTATATTGTAGTATATGAAGTGTTTTAATGATAAATGCTCTTCACCTTTGTTTTCCTAAACTTTTTGCTGTAATTCTATTCATGCCAATTAAATAGCAAGTCAGAAAGTAGAGATTTCTTCGTGAAACTGAAATACTTCCTCTAGCATACTAATTCACATATACTCCTATTTGTCATCAGCATTAACCGATCGACACCAGTAGAGAATATTGTTTTGATGTAGAAAAAAATTGCATATATTTGTGAAGTTCCGACTTGAATGAGGTAGTGATCAGCCACAACTACCTTTAAGGTAGTCGTGGAACTCATAGACCTAAGGAAGTAGTAATACTTTAGCCTACTCTGAGACCTTGAAATATGCAGTTGGTTTTAGAGGAGGTTCAGTGCATTTCTTAGGAGGAAGACCCTCTTTAATCTTGATTGGTAGCAGTCTGTTGGTAGTGGAATTAAACAGCTCGTAGTAAACCTCGAAAAAAATCCCTGCTGTTTTCCTGAAGGTTACTGTTAGTTTGAGTGTCATTCATCAACAAACGAATAGCAATTTTAAAAGAAAGAACTGCTCAAATGATCAATTTTCATGCCATGTATAACAGAACTTGTTCAGATCAGTAGAGAAACGAGAGATTTCAAAGGGTCCTAAAACCCCTGAACTGAACAGGAATGATACTATGTGAACCGAAAGAGAGCATATACTTTTGACATATAAGTGATTCCTGGCTTTCTAAAAACTTATTTTCTGGAAGACATGATATTGGCGACTGATAGTAACAACTCTCAGGTAATGCATGAAATATTTAACAGACGTTTTACATGGATAAAGGTTCTAGACGACGTCATGATTAAACCATACCAAAGGAAAAAGTTAGCTTAAAACAGAAAATTCGAGTTATTAGGTAATATTTTAAATAGGAATATAAGCAACTAAATCTAGAAAATAGGGTAAAAATGATAAAGCAAGTATATTAACAAATGAATATGAAATGTCATCAACAACAGTGCTCTACCACATTAAAATGTAGGAGCTATCATATAATCAGATGTATGAGTAAGAAAAACTCTAACTTTACGGTATACAGCTGAAGATTGTGAAAGACATGAAACTCTGAATACTGTAAAGTTAGAGTTTTTCTTACTCATACATCTGATTATAAAGCAAGTATAGAGATTTTATAAAAAAACTCAATGTTGTTAGATCTAAAAGAATTTCGGTTACAACTTCCAGAAAAACAAGTTGAAAAAGAGAGTTCCTGAATTAGACAGGTATCCTGGAAAAAGCTCAACACAATTGTTTGTTCACTTTACAATTTCCTATTGAATATTGAGCAGAAAACTACCGCGAGTTGTAAATACTGTTCCAAAGTGAAGAGGTACAAGATCATGTTGTTAAGAAAAAAAATAATAGTGCCACTGAACACAGCCTCCACGTAATGAGATGCACAGTAGGTTGAGGACATAAAATGGCTCAGGTCCAAAACAGTACACAGGAGTCTGAATCTGAGAAATTATATTGAGATAAAATAAGGTTTACCTACTCAAGTAAAAAAATACTCCTTACTAGAACGTACCTCAAGGTACAAAGTTACAGCCTTGAAAAACAAGTCTCTTGTGTCACAAACAAGAAAGGTGGCCTCTACATCCTGAGAGACAGACATAACTACTTCTCTGGAATACGATTCTCAGCTTCAATTTTGACGTTGATTCAGCTCAGCCAAGGGATTTTTGTAGTGCCTTTCCATGTATGCGGAAAAGAAGGTTCAGAGGACTGTGAAAACTTTCCAAAGAAATTTTCTAAGCCTCGAGGGCACTGAAAGGAAGAAACTGGTTTTACTGGTTCTAACGATTGTGTTAAAATCAATCTTTGTCCTGAGATCATGACACGCCGAAGAGCTCCAGAGATTAACCATCTGAAACGACTTTCATCCAACAATTGTTCAGAAAAGAATATACAATACCAAACTCTTAGACATCATTTCAGTAATTATTTTCCATTTTAAACCAGAGTGCCGAACGTTTTAATTGCCGAGAAAATACCAAAAGCACTATCCCTAGATTCAAGAGCCCTATCAAGATTTGTTTACAAGGTTTCAGCTACAGAAGAAGAATTGTTAGCAATACAAGAAGAGGAACGAAATCTAAACTCAACAGCAATGATAAGACCAGTTTTTTCCAAGTAAGAAAGAAACCAATTTGACATCAGAGCTACTTCTTCGTTGTAGGATTTGTCTTTCTTTTTTTGACAGGAAAACAGAAGCAACTCTCCTGTAGCAAGAATCGCTAGTGCCAAAAATGACAATGTTGTACAACAGTATGTCTGCTATAACTTTGGCTGCCTTTCCAGTCTTGAAGCTAGTAAACACATGCCCTACTCTTAGTGGTTGTCCTGTTTGAATAGCAACCAAGCCAGGCTTTATTTGGTGGGGTAGCTACCCCCTGTCCCAATCGCCTGCTTTGTCAATGCTTAAAATAGGGCATTCAGACTACCCTCAGTGACCCTGGGCCAGAGTTTTTACAGTCATACGGAAAATTTACTTTTCCGATCATATATCCAGCGCATTTGATTCTAAAAATATCTTCTCCAAAATATGTGTATTAGGATCTACTCTACATATGAACAGTCTGGACAATGTAATTTTTTTAGTAGTATCTTACTCTTGCAGGGACTGTATTACGTTTTCATCATCTAAGGTATCATAATTTTTTGTAGGTACTTTGGAATATTGCCCTCCAGAATATTTTGGTAACGACCCCTGTGATTCTGAAACATCCACACAATGGTCTTTAGGAGTTTTACTGTCATTTATGATTAATGGAAAGTTACCTTTTGATGATGTAGGAGAAATTTTATCAAAAGGCCTTGTGAGGAATCCAAGGATATCTCAAGGTATGAGGTGAATAGTTCGTGTGTAATCGCTTGAATTTGAAGAAAGTTTCCAGGCTTTTTATAAATGTTTTAATATTCTGGTGTCGACGACATAAAGGCGATGCTGACGTTCTAGTTCATATCATACCCAAAGCATATAATTATTTATCTCTATTCTCCGATAACAATCAAAAGTAAATTAGAACCTTCTAAATATTCTTACATCGGTTTTGCTAGTTTCTTTGATGTAAAATTTCACCAAATTTCCAAATATTTCAATCGTGACCTGACTTGATCCCAAGGGATAAAATGCTGAGTGGACATTTTGCCGAATAGAAAGTTTTTCGAACAGACAGTACGCTGATCGGGTATTATCTCGAATTGTTACCTTTATTAGATCTAGCTAATCCTTTCTCTCCAGGTATTATTCATTTGACACAAATAAGTTAATTAATTTTAGTTGATAAGTTGGACAATAATTTTAATTCGAGACATCACATCACAACAACTTCAGGGAAAACAACACGTTACTAATGCCTTCTCTTCAGACATACTGACGAACTGGCGATCAGCATTATGGCAGATATCCACTAGACGATTTTTGTGACGATCGTCCTAAAAATTCGCGACGATTTCTCTCACGAAATTTTCAACGATTTCGTACAGGCGTCTCCACTACTAGACGATTTTTTGGCGGTTTTCTGTAAACGAAAAACACATTTCGTAATGGCTGCCGTAAATAAAAGATACGTTCTCTATTTGCTGCTTCGTCGAAGGAAATTACTTCTTTATTATCAGCGTCAGAAAATGCTTAAGCAGAATAACGAAACTATAAAAAAGAAACGTCGGTTCTGGGTACGAAAGCTCTACGAGGAAAGAAATAGAAAGGGAGAATTTCAGCTTTTGATACAAGACTTACGACTACCATGCATTGACTTTCATAGTTCTGTTTTTATAGTTGGAGTCACTTGTATCCTACAAACATTTAAACTCTCTTACAGCTTGAAGAAATGTTTCCTTGTCGAAAGCCTGTCCTTCCAGACCACTCTGTAGGTTCTGAGCTTCACTATTTTCTTCAGAGGCAGCTCCGGCAGCAAGAAATTGAGAAAATATTATCGGTACATCACTGCTACCTTCATTATTGGCGGCCATGCTAAACTGATGAAATCGCTGCAAGCGTTTTTTCTGAAATCTGATTGGTTAATTTTTTGACGATCGTCAAGCGCACGACGAAAAGTTAAATCTGTTTTACCTTTTCGTCAGAACCAAAATCGTCAGACGTTTCGTCAGAAAAGCTTATTCTTTGCTACTGCGCATATGTCGTCGCGAATTCTCATGACGATAGTCACAAAAATCGTCTAGTAGAGATCCGCCTTTATGTCCATCTGGCAATATGTCCGTTCGGTAAAATATCTATTTGGCATCCGATCCCTTCCGTATTATTTCCCTTTGCCATAATATCATAGGCATTATGTCCATAAACATCACGTCCATCGGAATAAAAGTCCAGGTGCCACTCTGATAGAGGGTCCGTGATAATTCCGTGATAATTTCGTGATAATTCATATACTGTCACAATACATTTTAGTAAAGTGGAATTTCAATGCTTGTTCTGTTAGGCTATACAGCCTGCTTCATTCGATTGTACCTCGTGCTTATTTTCATATTCATTCTGAGTCCTTAAGAGACTATTTTACACTTTTTAGATAAAACTGACTCTGGAAAATTGTTATCAGGATGTTAACTTCTTAGTGCCTCCTGCAGTTTCTTGTTTTTTTAACTTCAGCTGCAGGACGTAGTAACCACTGATTCGGTAATGATTTTCAATAAAATATTTGAGTATACTTCCAAACCCTATTGTAATAGGTTTGCATAAGCTTGTAAAAGAGAATTACCAGGGCTGACACTAGACATACCTCTAATTCCGTTTGATTTTTTTTGTTAGAATAGTGACTTGGAGACGAGTGGAAGGGAGAAAACTGAGTTCCCTCTATTAATATGAAAATTGTACACACGCTTCCTCAAAGGAATTCCTTATCTGTCATCCACGCTGCCTTGCACGCCTTTTTAGCTGTTTCTTTAGATGTAACCTTTATGCCATGGTAAAATACTTGCTTTTCTGTTTTGTTTCTTACTAGATCTCTCAAGCATCTTGCATGGTCTTCTTCACAAAGATCCAAAGCACAGAATGACAATGACACACTTGAGAAGCCAGGTGTGGCTACAACCAAAAGATACCCATCTCAAATAAATTATGTTTATATTAAAACATGCACTTTACAATGTGATGTCAGGTAAAATAAATGAATCTTTACCAAAATTGTTCTCCAAGAGAAAACTCAGGAATGATATCAGGAAATATTGCAAGATAATAAGATGTATGACTTTTGCCATGATTTTAAAGGCGGGGTAAATTCTTGTAATACATAAGTAATATGTTATATTTCTTTTCCAAGGAAGAAGTGTTTGCCGTCGTTGTTTACAATTAGCAATAAAAGTAAACATTTCTCATTTGGTTATTATCTGAAGTGGTAATATTAGCTTATAATAAAAGTCAATTAAACAGATAGGATACAGGTTTAGCAAACCGTAATCAAAAATGGATGGAGAGAATAATATAAGAATTCTTGAAATTAAGTGAATCCCGTTTTCATTTCTTCCAATTTTTTCTGCTATGGAAAAATGCGGGTACCTGACTCTACGACCCACTGTTTCGTCGTCCTTGGTCTACCATGATAGTCATAAAACAGATAGAATCACTTACTATTTTCATATTATTACCGATCGTTTTATTTGTTATTAACGTAAAACATTAATAACAAATAAAACGTGAAAAAAATAAAAGTGAAGGGGAGGAAAGAGGTAATGTCTTCTATGTATGGTAAACTCTTCTACACACAAAGAAAAATAGAAATGATTGGTCTGGGAAATATTTTACAACTATTATTTAAGTTATGATTTCCATTTATTGGTAGTTGTTGAAAGGTGACTTGTTTTTGAAACGTGACTTGTTTGGTCGTATAAGGCTACTTTTGATGCATNTTCATATTATTACCGATCGTTTTATTTGTTATTAACGTAAAACATTAATAACAAATAAAACGTGAAAAAAATAAAAGTGAAGGGGAGGAAAGAGGTAATGTCTTCTATGTATGGTAAACTCTTCTACACACAAAGAAAAATAGAAATGATTGGTCTGGGAAATATTTTACAACTATTATTTAAGTTATGATTTCCATTTATTGGTAGTTGTTGAAAGGTGACTTGTTTTTGAAAGGTGACTTGTTTTTGAAAGGTGACTTGTTTTTGAAACGTGACTTGTTTGGTCGTATTAGGCTACTTTTGATGCATCCGAAACTCAACAGGGAGCTGGTACACATAAATTACAAAACCACAATTTATGACACTTGTTGAATCTTAACATTGTCTGTCACAACATGTAACTGTTTTTCTGGTCCATAAACTAAAATCAGAAAAAAGGCTGCCTCTAACTCTTCTGCCTTGTTTTCCTTCCACTTCTCATACGAAGAAGGAATTTACTCAGCATTCAGTCATTAGGTTTCAACAGATTTTTAAAAATATTGTTATTATTCTTTTATGCTCCTGAAAAGGCTGGAAGCGACCACTTATCTTTGCCAAGGGTTAAGAGAAAGAAGGAAAACGGCTGCTTAAAGAACCAAAAGGAGTGTTAGTTACTTTTTTCGATAAAACTTTAGTTTACTGCGAAGGACTGTAACCGAATGAAAAGGGTAGGCCCTAACTTAACGTAAATATTACTAATTGTCACGTGAGTGATTTAATTCCTTCTTGCCAAAGCTCAAATCCGAGAAAATTGACTTTGTCGCTTGCAAAAATGCACTTGGAAAGTTTTAAAGATATATCCGATGCTTGTAATCTTTGCAATACTTGCTCAGGATTGTAAAGGTGCTCTTGAAAATGTCCGCTAAATATGACTATATCATCCATATAAGCCAAAATGCGGTCGGAAGGAAGTCCAGATAAGGTAATATCCATCATCCTCTGGTAGGACGCTTCAGTATTGCATAAGCCGGATGGTGTGACATTAAATTCGAATTTATCTCTTGGAACAAAAAACGCTGTTTTTTCTTTGTCTTCTTCTGTTACCGGCATGGACCAATAAGCAGAGGCAACATCTAGAGTTGTCCAGAATTTTGCTCCTTGCATTTTGTCGATCACGTTGCAAACAGAGGATATGTGCCCTTCTTTGTTATATCATTGAGCCCTCTGAATCACAAACGAAACGCATAGAATCGTCCTTTTTCTTGAGAATAACTGTTGTATTTCACGGTGACGAAGATGGTCGAATAATACCATTGTCAAGCATCTGTTGTATTTGGTTACTAACTTCTTTATCCCAAGCATGAGGAATGCGATATGGTTTCCTGTAAACTGGCTGTACATCATTTGTAATTATTCGATGTGTCATATTGCGCACAGGTGCTGATTGCTTTGGATCAGAAACGAAAATGTCTCCGTACTTGAATATTAAAGTCTCTAACTGATTCTTTTCGGCCCTTGAAATATTATTTCCATGAGTTATATTCAATTCAAATATATAAATTACGAACAAAGTTCCTAGAATGTACTGTCACTTTCTCATTATTGACATTTAGTAAGGTGATTTGAAAGATACCCTTTAAATCTGGAATTACTCTGCAACGAGTAGTGTATACACCCGGTACCCCATGTAAAGGTTCAAAGTCTTGAGTTATGAAAGATAATGAGTTGCTGCATTTGACGTTGACTATGTTTTCGGAGCGTGGGGGTAAGGACACGTTGTTTTGCACTCTAACGGGCTCCTTTTCTTTTGAAGAAACGCATATAAACCATTCTGTACCCAGTTTAAATTTATTGGCGACCGTATTAAATTTAATCGTATCGAAATTTGAAAGAAAGTCTTTGCCCCAAAATACATGTTTGTACGTTTTTTCATTGAAAACTTTCAACTGTTGCTTTTTTATGTGCATTTCCTACATTTATGGTTACTACTACAAATCCAATTATGTTCAGGTTTATCAAAAAAGCAAGAGGACAGAATAGGTTTTCAAAGTTTCCATGTACGTTGAAAGAAACTAATAGAATAGCAAGATTTTTTTGTCCCTGATTCAGAGACACAAGATGGTTTAGTTTTTATGCATATCATCATTTTTTGTTAATCATTTCTTATTCTATGGTCTGTGACACATAACTCTCTCCATATTTTCCAACAAGTTTTGCAAGCCGTTACATCCTCAATTCATTTTTTGAATTTAATGCCTGATAAGACTACAGGGACATTTAGAATAATTTGACTTGTTCCATACATTCAATCACAAATTGAAAATACTTTTGAAAAGCAAAAAGCAATACTGGTTGGGATTACTTACTGTGGTTGTCGTAATCGTAGTTTATCGGCCGATGGGGTGATTAACCCTCATCGGTTTCACCAGAGCTCCGTTAGCCATCGAAGGGTGCTGAGACCAATCAATTTTACCAGTCTGCACTACGTGGAAGTGGAGTTGGACTTTGCAGACTGGTTGGGATACGAAAGCAAAATTCATTAAAAGATGTATGTAGTTTATACACATCTTTATGTAGCAGAGAGAGAACTTATACATGTATTTTAGTTTTAACGTCATTTTTCACCCGTAATTGGGGTTCAGACGGTGCCCTTCAGACGGAATGTGATTTGACAGTGAGGAATTTCTTGGCCGGATGCTTTTCCTGACGCCAACCAATGGCTTTTCTTTTTCTTTGGAAAGTTCCAAATTCTCCTCGACAGCTCGGGCAATGGAACCCGGAACTCTTGGTTACTATGTAGTTGCACTAACCATCAAGCCACGGCTCCTCCTCTATAATATTTATATAGGATTACAACTCAGTCAAAAATAAACTACTATCTTGTCGGCCTTTTAAAGCAGCTAAATTAGTGATAAAATGTGTAAAATAAAAAATGATAAAAGAGAGTTTGGATGAATAATTAAACGGTTTTTATTTTTTAAGGTTTACCTCGGATCAATAAATTAAAATGTCAGGTTGGTGTAATTTGTAGATGCTTGATATTTACTTTTTCTCTGTACTTAAAAAAACCACGTTTAGAAAACTACGTTTATTTAGTTCATTTGAATTTTGTTGTAGTTTAACTATTCCTTTACCTTTTGTGAAAAAAGAAGTCAATATAAGAGGGATAACTATCTCTACTCAAAGCTTACACGTTATTTACACCAAATATTTGGATAAAACATGAACGCCAAATTTTCACACACGTAGCTACTACACACGTCTTTATCATTATATGGAATATATTTAGGCTGTATAAAATTTGACGTAATTAGTACTTCAAAACCCCTTGATTGAATAATTCAATAATACCGTAAAAAAGAAATAGAAACATCAAGAGAAGTAAGATGTTCTCCAAACTTTTTATAGACTAATCTCCTCAAGGAAAATATATCGCTTTGTATAATTAATAATCGATGTTGCTTCAAAACATCAACAAATGGACGTTTTCTGCATTAAAAAAATTAACACCTTGAAGAAGTGAAAAGCAAACTGAGACTCCACTTCTCACTTTTTGCTTTGCCTATCAATTTTGAAAGGCTTCCTGAAGTAAAAATTTGTACAGGGATTTTTCACAGTAATCTTTTCTTCTAAATAGCTCCTATACTTTCAACGCTAGTACATGTGAACTGAAAACACATACTATAAAAAGCCGACTGTGTTTTTATAAATACGTACACTTCATTATTTACTTAAATAAAAAAAGTAAAGGGAGATTGTACTTTGCTCAACAGATTTTTGGTCTAGTCATAATCTTGGATATATATAAACTGGTTTAATTAATTATTTATTTTTAGTAATATCTAGAAAAAAAATTATATGGATTGGTATTTATTCCGTTATTATGACTTCAGTTTTCAATAAAATGTTAGAAAAGGAATAAAACCAAATGTAAAACAAAATCCAACTTCTTCTATTTTATGTATATGCATTTGCATCTTGTATTTCAACTGTTAAACCATACATGCAAACTCTAAGATACAGTCGACAATCAAACGTGCCAAAGATCGTGACCTGTGGAGAATGGTGATCGGCAACCCTCAATAGACGAGCACGCTACAACAAGTACAAGTAAGTACCCAATGAAATCCATTTGGCTCAGCAATAATTCAAGAGACCGAAGTTACGTACTCTGTAGAAAATCAAACCTTTATTGACAGGCGAAAAAAGTAAGGAAATTAACTGCAAACATCAGTTTCTCTTATTGACGTATTCATTAATGAAACAAAACAAGAACTATCAAGAAAAGCAATATTAGAATGATATGCCAAATAAACAAAGAAGAGGACTGCATATTTTTTTGTCAGCTAATACCATTTTTATAAGGGCTACAGACGAAAAGGCTGCCAATTATTTAGTGTGAACTCGAATTATTATGCAAAATCGTACCTTTCCAAACTAAATTGCTTTGCAAAATTTGTAAGTTATCTTAATTCTGACTACAGGTGGGAGAGCCATCTTTTTATTCATAAGCTATGACATGATGACCTCACTGCTGAAACTTAATTTCCAAAATGCAGAAGATTTGCAGTTCACCTTAATGGTATAAGCTACCAAGACTATATGGATAGTAATTAACAGTTCTTTTGTTGCATTTTAAAGGCAGACGATACAGTACTCGTCCTGTTAGATTGCCGTAGTGTGTCGCCCAAGATCTGAAACAAGATCTGAAACAAGATCTGAAACCAGCCATACGGTCCAAGTCTCCCGATTTGAGTTTTAGCCTTCCGATCTCCCGATTCTCAATGGAACCTTCCGAATTCATATAAAATTGCACAGTTTGTTTTATTTTTCCACCTTTTCGCAAAGTCTCCACCACTTCACCCTGATTTTGATGTAAGAAAGTCAGAAATAAGAGGTCTACGTTCTTACTTTCTAAGTTATCTAGATGTCATTGGGCGCTATATTGTATTTTTATGTTTCTCTTTTCCCCGCTCGGAGCAGATCCCGTTATTTTAATAAATTCGGGACGTAATCTTTAATATCTTTATCGGCGCTACCTTGATAATAGAAATAAGATGAAAACAAACAGCATGACTGCGGTACATTTTGTCGATCTCTCTGTGTTTTCTGGTATTGCGCAAAAACAATGTGTTGTTTCGAATTTACGTGTTTCAACTTGCGCGTTGAAAGCAGTATCAAGCATAATGGCGCAAATGAACAAACCGAATAAAACTACGAACTATATCTTAAGTATCATTCTCCGTAATGGTCAATTTTAAGCCAAGAAGCATATCATTTCAGAATGAATCTGTAGAGGTTCCAGGAACTTTGCACCCTGGTCCCCCACCAGGGCTCTGCTCTGTACCCGTTGATAAGCTCACAGCGCCCCCAAACCGGAGCTTAAGTCTCCCGATTTTTATTAATGTAGACTTGGACAGTATGACCAGCTGTACAGATATTATCCTTATCTATGAATACTACAGGCTTCCTCTTGAAACAGAGTCAACACACATCTTAATACCATGCGTACAAATAGCAAGTTAAGACGACTTCAGGTACCAATCACTGTTTTCTTATACACGTCACATTCCATGTCATTTTAGTAAGCTTATTTCCCTCGCTCTTCACTGTAGTGCTTTATCTTTTGGAACATACTCTTTATTTAAGAAGGATCTTGATGCAAAATGAGCCATAGAAACCTTTACCATTGCTAGCTTCTTTGTATCCAATTTTGAACATGACATGTTAAATGAATTACTTATGAGGTTTATAGGGCAATTTATTAGGCCCACGTTTGACTGGTTTTGAAAACGAGATCATTTTAACTAAATAATCCTAGGTAATAAATCGTTAGAGTAGCCATAGTGCAGAAGAATTTTTGTTTTTTATCTATTTCTTCTGATAATTTAAGAGAAGATCATATAAATGAGAGGTACTTGCTCATCGTTACTATCCCTCATGCGCTACCTTGATAAATTACCAGAAAAAACAGATATGCTATGTAAACCCGCTAAGAAACCGCTATCCCAATTATGTATTAGTTAGTGTTATTTGGTATAAATTACCTAGTTTCCAAAATAGTCAAACAGGGTGTTGCAGGCAGGGTTTTTTTAATTGAACATAAAATTAAAGCCTTTTCTGGATACTGTCACTCTACTGCACTCAAAGTAAGTTTGACAAGGGACGTTCTGTCCGCAGTAAGTTAAGTATGGCTGTGTACAAATGTAATTGCTGGTGTGATGTCAGATACACAGAGCACGTGCTCTTAGGACTGACTGATAGTATCAAACAGCAAGTGCCTAATTACAAAGAAAACAGTCTTCTAATTGAGCTTGAAACAAACAGCAGTGCAAGGTCATTTAATCAGCTGTTAATTTCCATTCAACGTTAGCACAGCGTACAAGCATACTGATAGGCCTCGAAAAGAATGAAAATCTTGAGATAAAAGAACAATGGAAAGAGCCAGGTCTGACTTCCATCTTGAAGTTTAAAGGACTATTCTTACTCAGCTTTTATCATCCCTGCGCCGGAAACAAAATGGATTCAAATATGATCTTCTATTGTCGTAGACAGGCAGCCGCGAAAAGTAACGAGCTATTTTCTATCCTCTCTGGTTTGTCTCCTTCTTAAAACACTCTGATTTTATGTTTCTCGGTGTGGTGTCTACATCAAGGTGAGCTTTAGCGAGAAACAGTGTTTGATCACCATAAACCTGATTTTTATTCCAAAATTAATTCCTGTCTTCCCTCTTGTCCAATGTAGGGTTCCTCTACTAAAGCCATTTCCCAAAAAAGCTGAAATAGCTCTGTCGGTCTCTCCGCATTCTTTGTATAGCAGATATATGTTATTGGCACCCATTAGGAAGCTAAAGATCAGTACTCATCAATAAAATTCTCTTTTTTTTTAAAAAAGGAGTAATTTAAGAAATTTCAAAATAAAACCATTTAAAACACTTTTGAACAAGATTATATCATACACTTTCCATGTGACAATCACCTGAAATAATTTCATGTTAAAAAAATTTCGTTATGTCGAAGACAAAAATAATCAAGAAAGCATGTACCGGATCCAGAAACTAAATTTTTTTCATTAATAAAAGTCTTATCATGTTGCGATTATTAAAATTACAAAAGAAATCATCAAATGGACATGAAGGATAGAAAAATAGTACCTTCTAGTCCTTGAAAGTGTGATCAAGAGAGAGTTGCTTTGCTATGTGAATAAAAAAATAGAAGTCCATCTAGCCCATCTTAGCCAATCTGAACCAATCTCTACATTTGTTTCGCAAAGTTTGAAATTTGTAAAAAACACTATTAAAACGTATCTTCTTCTTCTTTATCTTTCGACTGCTCCCTCTTAGGGGTCGCCACAGTAGATCATACGTTTCCATTTGCTGTGGTCGGCAGCATCTTCCCTTTTCACTCCCATCCCCCCATGCCTCTTTCATTACATCCATGTAGTGTCTCCTTGGTCTTCCTCTCTTCCTCCTCCCTGGCAGATTCATGTCTAACATTCTCCTCCCGATATAGTTCTCTTCCCTTCTGATGACATGCACATACCATCTCAGTCTTGCCTCCCCTTGCTATTAAAGCGTGTTATTTCTGATATTCAAGAGAGAAATATTCTACTGGTAACTGTCTTTCAGGACTGTATTGTAGATAGAAAGTTTTTACCTGAAGGTAATCTCAATAAGTTCTTCCACAATATTTACATCGTGAGGATGCAAGTACTTGAAATCACATCAGGCATTAAATTGCATGACTTATATTTCAATAAAAAGGTACCAAAAATAATCTTCCTGTAAAAAAGGGAGCAAAGTACAACGATTGAACTTCAATAAATTTGAAGTTTGAAAGATACAAGAAATGGATTGACAGAAAAGTAAGAAGAGAGTCATATATGAGATGAAGAGGAAACAAATCAGTGCAACAATAACTGCATCCTTTTTCTAAAAATCATACATCGTAGAAAATATTTACTTAATAAGCAAAAGAAAATTTATGAAATATCGGTTTAAGTACAGCAAACTTAACGTTATTTGAACTCAAACGTCGTCGTAGCATCAGTTTTCCCAATATTTAATTTTTCATTGTTTAGTTATATTTAGGCAAAGGATAAACCTTTCGAAATCCATTTTTTGATTGAGATCTCAAGAACGTTGCTGCCTTGTCAAGGATATGTTTTCGTAGTCCAACTTCGTACCTTGTCTTCTGGTTTCGTAGCCCTCTTTGGGCAGCAGTCTCAACGTGCTGTAAGTTATCATCATTCAGAGCAGCGCTCAAAACTCTTGCACTAAGAGCTTTTTTCAGTTTTTCTTTCCTTTGCAACTTCTGCAGCTTAAATAGTTGACGAATCAGAGAGCTAATATCTAATCCCATTAAATCTTTATCACCTATATCTATCTCCTCTGGTTTTTGTGGAAATAAATGGCTAAGTAGTCCACCGCCATTCGGCTTGACATTTTTTACTCCGTCGTATGCAGCAGTTTGTGTAATCCCTGTGGATGAAGGAGAAACAATTGGTCTTCCATCTGTTTGATCAGCAGGTTGTAGGTGCTGAGAAGAAAAGCCCTGTGACTCAATTGATGGGGCTAGAGAAGGTTCTGAAGGAGACGGTGAAAAAGGTGCGAGCAAAGAAGTTGGTGAAGCTGAAGGAGGTGGTGGTGGAGGGGGTGGTGGTGGAGGAGGAGGTGGTGGAGGAGGTGGAGGTGGAGGAGGTGGAGGTGGAGGAGATGGAGGTGGAGGAGGAGGTGGAGGTGGAGGTGGAGGTGGAGGAGGAGAAGGTGGTGAAGGAGAAGGTGGTGGAGGGGAAGGTGGTGGTGATGGTGGAGGAGGAGGTGGTGGAGGTGGTGGAGGAGGTGATGGTGGAGGAGGTGGTGGAGGAGGTGGAGGCGGGGGTGGATTTGGGAATGCAGATGTCGGTGCTAAAGCTGGTGATGGTGGTGGAGGGACTGATGACTGGGACAGTGAAGTGGTAGCCTCTGAGGATACAGGAGAAGAAGGGGAAGCTGGTGGAGATGACTCAGCTGTATTTTCAAGTCCCGAGGAAGAAGATTCTTTACGCTCTGATTGAGTGACCTGAGAAGTACTGTTACGAATTTCTGGTAAATTTTCAAGTAGCTGCTCAAAACCTTTCATTTCACTAGAACTCACACCTTGGTCAAACGTTTTCCATGTTATTCCATTTTGAACAGATGAATCACCACCAGTTGCTGGAGAAGAGGTTTCTTTGAGAATGGTGGCTGTTCCTGACGGCTTAATTTTATCTTTAATTTTATTTGTGTCAGACTTTGTAGTTGCCTGACCCATTTCTTCTGCTTTAGGTTCTAATGAAACAGAGTAATTTCCTTCAAGAATGGGTATTTGTGTAGGGATTTGCTTTAATGAGCTAGTTTCTGTATTAAGGGAAGATTGAGTACCATTGACAGATCCGCTTTGGGGAGGATTTGCATTTTCCTGCGGGGTTTGTGAGTCTTGATTGCGAGGTCTCTCGTAGAGCCAAGGCACATTTGGATAAGGAGCTGGTGGGTAGGTTGAATCGGCCTGTGGTATAGAAATTGTTACGTTTTTGGCAACAGGGTTTGTTTGTTCCACATGGGAGAGATAATGATCTTCCTTATAAAAGTCTTGAAGAGCATTTGAAGGCAAAGGGCTGGTTTTTTCATCAGTATCTAACATTCTGTCCATGTGAATTTCTCCTTCGTCCTGCTTACCTGATTTTGAAAGAGTTGTAGCTGAAGAATTGGGACCTGTCATTAAAGCAGACTTCGAATTTTGTACTTCAGCTGTACTACTGCCTGTTGCAGGGTAACCATTCCCAGAGTTAGAAAGTATACTTTGACTTGTTGTGGGGTTTGACTGTGAAGGATTAAATCTTATAGGCTTTTCTTGCAATTTTAAGAGAGATTTAAGGGATTTTCCGTGAGCAAATGCTTCATTGTTAGCAGCCTCCTTTAGGTCTGGAATAGTGTAAGGGTTGTTAAACATACTCCCCCCTTTGCCGACTGAAATATCTTTCTCAAGGATATTTTCAAGATCTTCCTGGTCTTCCAAAAATGGATTAAGAAATATTTTTGGTTTTATGAGCATAGTTGGCTCATTGTTTGTTACATCGTTTGTTTGGTTTTTCACTAAGACAATGGCAGGAACTGTAGCTGTTAAGTTCATCTGGTTAACCTCAGATGAGGACCTGTTGTCTTGTTCCTTAATAGAGCTTCCAGGAAGTGTAAAAAGTCCTTGGTTGCTATTTGACGTAAAATTAATTGTTTGTGTTTGCTGTGCAGGAGTAGTTGAAGGTAATGTTACCTCATTTGGAGACACAAATGAGGGCACGTTGGCAGGTAATGATGAACCATCTTGTTGCACATGAGTGGCAACCGGAGAAGTGGTATTAGTAACTGTTACAGGCTGATCTTGTTGCAAAGCTGGTATTAAAGGGTAAGGTGAAGAACCTGCTGAAGACGTCACGTTAATTGACTGTTCTGCTACAGGATGCTGGGTTAGTTGCGTGTCTTGTGAAAACTGTGTATTTGTATTTACAATTGGTGCTGATATAATTGGTAAGGAAGGGGCAGATTGCCCTAACTGTCCACCTTCATTAGATGATCCGGTTTTCTCTGGCAAATTTATTGATCCTTGAACAGAGGGAATGTTTAAAGAAGTCTGAGGATTTCCGTTAAATACATTTGGGCTGCTTTCTGGCGAGGAACTTGGATATTGTGAAGGAAAAGGGAATTGGGGATTGTTGTTTGGATTATTTGTAGACGTAGTACCTAAATTACTAATACCAAAGCTGTTTGCAATTCCAGAACCTTGCAGAATACCTTCATTTGCACTATTTTGGATAGGGTGTGGTTGATTAACTGAGTTAAGACTGCTGATTTGTTTTGAGTCAGTCTCTTGTACATTTGGTGATTGTATAGCTGATGACTGTGTGTTAGGGGCCTGAAAGTTGCCCAGTTGTATACTTGATGGCTGTACATTACTTGTTTGCACGTTTTGTGGCTGTAGATTAGATGATGGTGGATTTGGTAACTGAATATGAGTACTCATTTGGATATCAGGAACAGAAAACCCAGGGTCAGGATAAGCTGACCATGCTGACTGAAGGCGCTTGTAATAGTTATCGTAGTAAGCTACTTGCGCAGGAGATAAAGTTGGTGGTATTTTGGGAGTGTTAGCAGATTTTTCAGAGGCTCCGGAAACCGATGTTGTTTGTTGTTCTGGTGGTGATTCATTTTGTACAGTCTGGGTTTTATGTTCGGTAACATCTACACCTTCTTGCTGTGCAGGACTTGAAAAGGTTTTTGTTAAAGAAGATTTTGTGCTGCCAGAAGAATCTGCACTGACACTTCTTGTTGACCCAGCAACATGAGACGGTGATGATTCTGTAGCCGGATACAAATCTTCACCTTCTTCCAATGCTATAAGTTTTATTTTTTTGAGTTTTTCAATTTCATGTTCTGCTTCAATTTGTTGTATTTTTTGTTTAATTGATGACGCCTCAGTAGAGTCAATTGCTTTTAACGCCCAGTTGTTATATCTCGTTATGGTTTCGAGGTTCGGTACACTTGCAGAAGATACAGTATTGGAGTTAAGATGTACAGTGCGCTGATCGCCTGTCTTAGCTTGGATTTTTTGCCTGTGGTATTCTGAAGTTAGTTTCAACATTTTCTGCCACAAAGATTCAAGACCCGGATCCTCAGACTTTTTGTCATCGTCAATTTTAGGAACACCAGATCTTTGAATATGCGTGCCCCTGTTGTAGAAATAGGAGAAAAGTGAAATAATTACTTCTATTAAAACTCAAAGGTACATACCTTGTCTACTTAATATATGAACAACAGATAGAGCAATAGAATTCTTTGTAAGTAAGCTTATACCGAATACCTACGTACTGTTATGAACGGTAGCTAGCGTTAAATAATAAAAAAGTATACAGGATGAGGTATATTGTTCAATATAAAGTACTTTTGAAATTGAGATAAATCAAAGAATATGACACAAAAAGCAATAAAAAAGTTTCTAAACACTAAAACCTGAGGCGACTTTCGGGCATATTGCCAACGTATATTTGTTTGTTTTTAACAGGGTTCCTTTTTTTACACCGAGATTTAGAAGATTTTATGGTAATGTTAAAAAGAGAAGAAATAAACTTGGTTTTATATTATATTTTTAGTTTCTTTTTTTCGTTACATTTTTTGTTTAGTTTCACCGGAACTACACCTTAAATGTGAACACAAAGGTACACACGCAACATTCCAAGAACCAGATATTGCTATTAAAGATGGGATTTTCGTGCACAAACTATTTGATAAAAGACACAACTTTCCTTTTTATATCGTTAGGATTTTTTTTTGGAGATATTCCAGAGCATATTTTTTATGGTTCAATATCATCCGCACTTTTACGGATAGCTCGTGCAACTCTACAGTATGATGATTGTGAGGTTGATAAAACAAGGTGCATCTTGCTCCAAAATTGTCAAAAGATAAGATGCATGGAAAACATAATGATGCATTTACCTCATTCAACAAGTACGTAACTCTATTAAAACATGAATTAATAAGAAATCTTTAACGTTTTTGGGGTTTTTTGGTTTGTTTTTTCTGTCTCTCCATCTCTCACTTCACCCTCTTGGTATATTTAATTCTTCCTCGTCGTTTACTCTTATATATATATATATATAAATCCAGTAAAGCATACAAAATAACTAGACAAATTTAGCAGTTACTACTAGTTTCATGTTTTCTTAACAATCTTCAAACTATATATATATATATATATATATATCTGTTTCTATCTTTATGCTCTTGTCATTTTTGTAAT
>RDPX01000161.1:398209-408692 GCA_003991215.1 Morbakka virulenta
CCCCCCCCCCCCCCAACACACACACACTTTTTTCTCTTTTTTCCCTACGGATTGTGTATTTTTTATCTTTTGGCTTCATGAATCGTACATTTTCTTTTTCTTTTATTTCTTCTATTATTCACTTCCATCTCCACTCTTTCCATGGAGGTGGCACCTGATCAGTGCTGCTTGGCAGCCATGTCGGTATGTCCATTTCGATTTTAAATGCCCGAAATAGTTGACATGGTAATCGACTGATGATCCATGATATCTACTTTATTCTTAGTCATTATCATCATCTTAATCATTATTCTTAGTCATATGTCATTTTACATTTTTCATCACGCTTCACCATAGTTCTATCCTTCTTACATCATTATTTTTCTTTCTCTCTGCGGATAGTTCATTCTTATGTTTTTTCTTTGTGTTGTCCTTTGTGTTGTGGATTGTTCATCTATGGATTGTCCCATTATTGTCATTTGATCAGCCAGTTCCATCTTTGGCTAAAGTTTTTTGAGTGTTTTAATCTAATACTATACATATATATATATATATATATATATATATATATATATATATGTATATGGGTTTTTCCCCTTAAGAGAAATTTCAAACACACATTTTCTTTCTTAAACAAGAAATTTATGTATTTGCTTTGAATGAATTTTGTATGTAATGTACAAAATTGTAGATAATAAACTTGATCGAAAAATCATTTGCAAATAGTAAAATAATGTTTTGGATGTCAGTGAAAAAGGTTGCAGTTACTTAAAGTGGAATCCCAATGAAAAGGAGTGAATTAAAAGCTACAATATTGATGTAAGGGTACTTATTTCAATAATTGGAATCAGGACGAGTACAAATTTTTATAAAGGAGTGCACCTCCTCGGAACAGAAATTTAAAGGTATAACTGGATCTTGTAAGAAACGCTTAAATTTTTTGTGCTTGATTATCCAATCAGCAACTGAGCTACTTCCACATTTGAGAAATTGCTGTGATGCTGTAATCACCTTTGCGTTTAATCATTAGGAATTTTTCAGCAAGAAGGAGGAGGGTGGGGTAATTGAGAGAATTGTGTTCATAATACTGTACCACTTCAAGTTCAGAAAATAGCTATCAAATGGACACCAATGCAAATATAATTCAAGAAAGAAATAGAAAGCATTTATAAGTTAAAAGAACTAATTTTTAAAAGAGTATTAATCTACAAGTCCCAAATATGTATAATAATAATAATAATAATAATAATAATAATAATAGTTTAATGTAGGTTAGAACTACAGGGTCAAAATCTTGTTGGACTTGAACATCAAAAGAGACCATGGTATCCAACTCAGGCCTGACATCGTTCACCCTCTTGATGTTGTACGCCTTACAAACTACACAAGCTACTTTTCTTCATTGAGCCTGGTTACTTACAACTGATTGATACATATCGGAGACGTGGTTACACTTTAAGAAAGTATGCAATCGTGTAACAGTGAAATATTGGACTTCCTTCTAGAATCTTCTATGTTTTGCTAGGTGAGTTACATATCAAAAAAAATTAAGAATCCATTTTTTAAAGCACTGGAATTAAAGAAAAAAAGGCGTGTAGAAATACTTAACACTTTTTTATGTTAGTAATCACTATTTGGTACAGTAATAGTAAGGAGATTTTTGTGTATTAGTATTTTTATTAGTAGTAAAGGCAGGTCATCATTCAGAAAAAAACTAAATAAAATACAGAGCGCCAGACTGACAAAGTCGATTTTTATATTAGGTGGTTGTAACGGATATAATTTGACATTTACAGAGAGTTAAAAAATCCGACTGAAAAATAAGAAATTCAAGTCAATCTGGATAGGATAGGAAAGAGAGAGTGATGGGTGAGAGGATGACAACTTCTTCTTCATTGATGATGCTAAATCGAACTCACTTTGCACATTCAGTTGTTTCTCGCTACTTACGATATTCTGGCCACTCTACTATGATAAACATTAAAAGAAAAAGGTGTAATGTCCTTGACTATCAGATGTTCTGGCAATATCTGACAACAAATGAGTGGGAGTCACTTCTTTCACCTTACAAAATAAGGAAATGGCATAGAAAATGAAGTGTATATAATGTCAGGAGGCTGTTTATTTTTTTAAACATTAAAAGGAAAAGGTGTAATGTCCTTGACTATCAGATGTTCTGGCAATATCTGACAACAAATGAGTGGGAGTCACTTCTTTCACCTTACAAAATAAGGAAATGGCATAGAAAATGAAGTGTATATAATGTCAGGAGGCTGTTTATTTTTTTAAACATTAAAAGGAAAAGGTGTAATGTCCTTGACTATCAGATGTTCTGGCAATATCTGACAACAAATGAGTGGGAGTCACTTCTTTCACCTTACAAAATAAGGAAATGGCATAGAAAATGAAGTGTATATAATGTCAGGAGGCTGTTTATTTTTTTAAACATTAAAAGGAAAAGGTGTAATGTCCTTGACTATCAGATGTTCTGGCAATATCTGACAACAAATGAGTGGGAGTCACTTCTTTCACCTTACAAAATAAGGAAATGGCATAGAAAATGAAGTGTATATAATGTCAGGAGGCTGTTTATTTTTTTAAACATTAAAAGGAAAAGGTGTAATGTCCTTGACTATCAGATGTTCTGGCAATATCTGACAACAAATGAGTGGGAGTCACTTCTTTCACCTTACAAAATAAGGAAATGGCATAGAAAATGAAGTGTATATAATGTCAGGAGGCTGTTTATTTTTTTAAACATTAAAAGGAAAAGGTGTAATGTCCTTGACTATCAGATGTTCTGGCAATATCTGACAACAAATGAGTGGGAGTCACTTCTTTCACCTTCCAAAATAAGGAAATGGCATAGAAAATGAAGTGTATATAATGTCAGGAGGCTGTTTATTTTTTTAAACATTAAAAGGAAAAGGTGTAATGTCCTTGACTATCAGATGTTCTGGCAATATCTGACAACAAATGAGTGGGAGTCACTTCTTTCACCTTCCAAAATAAGGAAATGGCATAGAAAATGAAGTGTATATAATGTCAGGAGGCTGTTTATTTTTTTAAACATTAAAAGGAAAAGGTGTAATGTCCTTGACTATCAGATGTTCTGGCAATATCTGACAACAAACGAGTGGGAGTCACTTCTTTCACCTTACAAAACAAGGAAATGGCATAGAAAATGAAGTGTATATAATGTCAGGAGGCTGTTTATTTTTTTAAACATTAAAAGGAAAAGATGTAATGTCCTTGACTATCAGATGTTCTGGCAATATCTGACAACAAATGAGTGGGAGTCACTTCTTTCACCTTACAAAACAAGGAAATGGCATAGAAAATGAAGTGTATATAATGTCAGGAGGCTGTTTATTTTTTTTAAACATTAAAAGGAAAAGGTGTAATGTCCTTGACTATCAGATGTTCTGGCAATATCTGACAACAAACGAGTGGGAGTCACTTCTTTCACCTTACAAAACAAGGAAATGGCATAGAAAATGAAGTGTATATAATGTCAGGAGGCTGTTTATTTTTTAACTATTTAGGATATGAGACCACTGCAAGTTTGTTGAGTCCAGAAAGAATCCTTTGAAGCTTACAATTTTTATCACTAAGAAAAACAAGAATAGATTGTTCAAAATATACAGTAATTACAAAGTAAACCTAACTCAGTTCATTAATTCTACTTACAACTAGATCTAATTGTAAATTATAAGATGTCACTGTGTCATGACCCGAGAAGAAGTGACCTCTAATGAGTTAGTAATAATTTAATGATTAAGAGACATACCAGGCATCAAGCCAGCAAATGTAAGAAATATCAAAGAAAAAGAAATAACAGACAGAAGAAAATAGTTAAGCTGTGAGATAAAAGTTTACCTTAGACTTAAAAGCATTCCAGTCATATAACGGAGGAAAGCACCAAGAAGACACAGTTTCACAACCTAACTATCGGGGAAAAGCATTCATAAAAAGATGTAACGAGGGTCAACCAGTGCATTAGAATGAAAACATTAAGAAAAACGACTCACACGAGATGCAACGGAATAAGCTGTAGCACCAAGAAAAGTTCTTTAGAGCACTCCACTATGATAATGCCTGTAGGAGAAAAGACTGACACTCCACACTTTGTCATTGAAACAAAGTTTGAAGAGTAAAAGCAAAATTTCGATGTATCAAGTTACAAATATGTCTTGAAACTCAATCATAAACTTCAAAATGAGATTAAGGAGCATCTGTTTGGATGTGAAATATAACGAATTAACCACTGATTAATCACTGATGTAAAAAAAAGAAGAAAATTGGGGGACAAGAATTCGACCTTCACGACGCCGGGATTAAACAAATGCTCATTAGATGTAATTCAATCCAGCATGACACACATTTTACGATTTAAGAGAAAAGACTCAATGGTACACTAGCCTCTTCGACCAATACCTTAACCAGATATCGTTAGAAGTAAACCATCAAAAGACTTTTCCATAAGGCTATAGACAAGTTCTATAACTACTATTAAAAGAACTCAAATGGATATTCAAGAGAGGTCCCAGATCCATTAAATGCATACTTCTTCTGGTTCGTCTCCTTTCGGCCTTTTCCAATGGGTCAGGTCGGGTCCGCCGCTCAGCTCAGTCTCCTCCACTTTCTCGGGTCTTTAGTGCACCTTTCCTTACTCATCATCCTGGCCGAAACCCTGGTTGCTCAACACAAAGTATGAAAGTAATTGGTGACAAAGCCGACGGAGAATAGAAAGAGAAACTGTATTTTCTTTTCCTGCATTAGCACATTTCATGGCTTTAATTGACATATGCATGCCTGAAAGTTCGTGTGATATTGTATGATTGTATTGTTATTGAATGTGAGTTTCTGATTCCTTTGTTCTGGGTGGCGGTTTTTTGGGCGGGCACGTGGTGAGAGATTGGGATGGGAGGGAATTTTGGGTTGTTGGGCGATCATGCTTTTTTAGTAGGAGTCACGGTTTTATTTCGATGTAGACTTTATGGTCGAGGAGTTGATCGTTGGAATCAGGATTTCACAACTCTGTTGTTATTTGTTGTTCACGGAAGTAGAGTAAACTTTATAGGAATTAACTTTGTTATTTGACCATACCGTTGTTATTTGTTATTCACGGAAGTACAGCAAACATTATTGACTTTATTATTTGACCACAAGCTATCTCGGCGACGCTGAAATGTCTACTAAAATAACGACAGATATGATTAAGCCATTTACTGGCCAGGGCGATCTCATTGCATGGTTGAAGAAGGTAAAATTGGTCGCAAAGTTACAACATGTGACGGATTTAGCGAGTCTCATACCACTGTATTTAGAAGGAGATGCACTAGCCCTGTTTTTGGAAATGGACGAGAAGGCACAGTTAGATGTCGAAAAAATAGAAGCTAGACTGAAAGAAGCATATGTAGATGGAGCATTTACTGCTTATGGAAAGTTGACACGGATGAAATGGACTGGGGAGCAGGTGGATGTATTTGCCACTGAGATTAGACGTTTGGCAGGACTGGCCGGATTTGTAAATGATTTAGAAAATGTTGTTAAGTTAACATTTGTAAATGGGTTCCCTGAAAAGATAAGTGTAGCTCTACAGCAGGTCCCAAATATATTAACACTGCACATGAGTGAAGTTGTAAGCCGAGCCAGGGTATTGACATCAAATTCGTCATTGGGTATCACTGCAGTGATGGTTAAACAAGATGACCATAGGCCAGAGAACGAGATGTATGCAAATGCCAGGAGGGATGTCAGGGGTCAGTGTTTTCGATGTGGTGGCCCCCATATGGTAAGATTCTGTAGGCAGCCAAAAGTCTGTTATAGGTGCAACAAACCAGGACACGTAGCAAACCAATGCACTGATGATGCTAGTAACCAGGGAAACGAGAAAAGGGGGACTGTTGCGCCAGCAGCTACCCCCTTTCAAAAGTAAGGGCGCTGTCAAAGATCTTGCCAGTTATCGGAATTAAGGTGAATGGAGCTGAAGTACATGGACTGGTGGACACGGGATGTACCACCACTGTTGTAAGCTCGGGGCTTGTTGAGGGTTGCAAAGGTAAAAGTTGGATTACCGCTTTTGATGGAAGGGAGGTCGAGTGTGGAGGAACTAGGTGGGTGGAGTTAGAGGTAGGAGGAGTTTCTCTGAATGTGAATGCAGTTGTAACAAATAGCATCATTAAGGAAATTGGTGTTGTAATTGGGATGGATGTAATTGATCAGTTGGGAGGTGTTACAATAAGTCAGAGGAAGGTCCAATTTGGGACTGCAAAATGTTTTTTGACTGCCCAGTTGCCCTCAATGGATGATAAGAGTAAGGTGAGAGTTATTGAAGATAAGGACTTTCGAGCAGAGTTTGATGGAAGACAGTGGACGGTTGAATGGTTCTGGAAAGAAAATCAACCACCAGTTTTAAGAAACAAAGTAAGTTGCTACAAGAATGGCCTGAATGGAGAAACAAGAAGGAAATTTGAAAAGGAAGTGGACAGGTGGATTGAGGAAGGAATTCTTGAGCCGTGGGGAGAGAAAGTAGAATGCGGCATTTTGCCACTGATGGCAGTGGAACAATTAACAAAAGGCAAGGTGAGACCGGTTCTGGACTTCCGTGAGTTAAACAAGTATGTGGAGTGTCATACGGGTGATGATGTGGCTGATGTCTGTGGTGAAACACTGAGAAAGTGGAGGCAGATGGATGGGGGAGTAACTATCATTGATTTGAAGTCTGCTTATCTACAAATTCGGGTGGCTAAGAAGCTGTGGCAGTACCAGCTAGTTAAATACAAAGGAAAGACTTACTGCCTGACAAGGCTGGGGTTTGGACTGAATGCTGCACCACGTATAATGACAAAGATTTTGAAAACAGTCTTAGAAGCGAGTGAGAAAATTAAAGTGGCGACAAATTCTTATATTGATGACATTCTTGTTGATGAAACGGATGTGTCAGCAGGAGAGGTAGCATGCTATTTAGAAAAGTTTGGACTAGTTACCAAACCACCAGAACCCTTGGAGGGGGGAGCTGCACTTGGACTGAAGTTAAGGCGAATTAGAGGGGAGCTGCAATTTCAGAGAGGTAATGAGATCACAGATATACCAGATGTGTTGACTAAAAGGGAGTTGTTTTCTCTGTGTGGAAAAATGGTGGGTCATTATCCCATTGCTGGGTGGCTGAGGATTGCATGTAGCTTCATCAAAAGACATGCTAAAGGATCAAGGTGGGATGACCAAGTAGGAGATACCACAGTCTCCAGGATGAAGGAGGTGCATGAAATGATAAAAAGGGAGGATCCAGTGAAAGGCTGTTGGTATGTACAAGGAAAAGGAAAGGGTGTTGTTTGGTGTGATGCAAGCAGTATAGCTCTGGGAGTAGTCCTTGAAATAAATGACTCTGTGGTGGAGGATGCTGCATGGCTTCGAAAGAAGGAGGATTACAGCCACATCAATGTGGCTGAATTAGAAGCTATACTGAAGGGTGTAAATTTGGCATTGAAGTGGGGGTTACAAGAGATTGAACTGAGGACAGACTCTGCTACAGTGAATGGCTGGATGAAATCTATTATTAGTGAAGAGAGAAGGGTTCGAACAAAGGGAGCAGCTGAAATGCTAGTGAAGCGAAGATTGGGCAACATAAAGGATCTGATAAATGAATATGGTCTGATAATAAGTGTGGTGCTTGTACCAACTGAAAAAAACAAGGCTGATGTGCTGACAAGGGTAAAAAAGGCATGGCTGGTTCAGGACACAGGAGGAAGAGAGATGGAAGGTGATTATGTCTGTTGCGTTGATGCAGTCAATTTGACTGATTTGCATAACATGCATCATATGGGAGTGGAAAGAAGTTTGTATTTGGCAAGGAAGGTGGCTCCAGACGTTTCTAGACAAGCAGTGAAGCAAGTGGTGAGTAGTTGTGAGAGGTGCCAGTCCATTGATCCAGCTCCAGGGAACCATGAGGTAGGACAGGTTAGTGTAACTGATAATTGGAGGAGATTAGCTGTTGATGTGACCCATTATAGGCATCTGCCGTACTTATCACTGGTTGATTGTGGACCAGGCCGGCTGGCAATATGGAGAGAATTGAGGGGAGAGGGTGCTGAGGAAATCGCTAAAGTGCTGAATGCTGTCTTTTGGGAAAGAGGTCCTGTAAATGAGGTCCTCATGGATAATAGTACAGCTTTTCATTCTAAGGTGGTGAAAGAGATGCTCGACAAGTGGAACATACACCAGTTTTTTAGAGCAGCATATCGACCCGAAGGAAATGGGATAGTTGAGAGAAACCATAGAACAATTAAAGCTTTGGCTGAAAGAGGTAATATCTCCCCGACTGAGGCAGTGTTTTGGTACAATATGACGCCTAGGTCTGGTCAGTCAGAAGCCTCAGTGCCTCAACGAGCAGTGTTTAAGTATGAATGGAGACATCCGTCTGTGTTAACGACTAAGACCAATGTTGAATCAGCACAGGTAAAGCTGGGGGAGGAGGTGTGGGTAAAACCTCCAGATGCACGGTGTACTACCAAATGGAAGACTGGGAAGATTACAGACATCAATTCAAAGAACAATGTGTCAGTTGATGGGATGCCTCGCCATGTGCTGGATATTCGTAAGATCATTCATCAACCAAGTGACTCAGACCAATTACAAGGTAAAAATCAATGTCAGACTGATGAAGGGAACAATGGTAGAGTTAATGTAGTGAACAATGAAAATGCAGAAGGAGCGGAACAGCACCGATACCCAAGAAGAGAAAGAAAACCTCCTACTTGGATAACGGATTATGAGATGGAAGAGGACTACTAAATTCTTTTAATCTATTGACGTTGTGATCTTGAGATCAAGGGGGCGTGTGATATTGTATGATTGTATTGTTATTGTTATTGTTATTGAATGTGAGTTTCTGATTCCTTTGTTCTGGGTGGCGGTTTTTTGGGCGGGCACGTGGTGAGAGATTGGGATGGGAGGGAATTTGGGTTGTTGGGCGATCATGCTTTTTTAGTAGGAGTCACGGTTTTATTTCGATGTAGACTTTATGGTCGAGGAGTTGATCGTTGGAATCAGGATTTCACAACTCTGTTGTTATTTGTTGTTCACGGAAGTAGAGTAAACTTTATAGGAATTAACTTTGTTATTTGACCATACCGTTGTTATTTGTTGTTCACGGAAGTACAGCAAACATTATTGACTTTATTATTTGACCACAGTTCGACCAGATTACTCAATATCAAAATAAATAAACGGACAAATGACCAATTTTATATATACACATTTGTACGTATCAGATTGTGAAAGCTGTTTTACAAAGCCAGTTATTTCTATCATGAGCTCTTTGTAGTTACTTATATGATTAAGCGTCGCATTTTGTAAATGGTGTAGCGCTTAGTGATCGTTGGTAGTTACTAGAGGGAGATGTTACTTCGATTCATTAAGATCATTAAGTTAAAACTAGTTTTCATATTTTGTATCAAAAGTACATATAAACCTAAATAGTTAATATTTCTGTCATTTAATTCTCAATTTTCTTAAATGGGGAGTTACGTGTAAAACTGTGGACAATAATATTGTTTCAGGTATTAATATTAAAAGTTTCTGTACTCTTATTGATGTCTTTTGATACATAAGATAACCCCGATTTTATTAGTTGATCAAATAAACAGTGGATTTCATAGCCTCGTTTAGATTTCAAGACATAAGCATATTCAATCAGACTGACGAACCAAGCTTGTTTATTTCACTTTCGTTATAAAAAACATTTCTTTTAAAGACAAAGTAGTTAAAAAAGTCCACCATAAAATGTAATTAAACTCTGCGAAACAGTAGACCTTGGATTTAATTCCTGAAGCCTTCACTTACAAAATTAAATAAATTCTTCTTGATTTTGGTTCATATTGTTAATATATACGGGTTGCTTATGTCGTTCTGTCTTAATCATCTTTTGAATTTGCAGGACTTGTATTTAACATAAGTAACCGTGGTACATTTCATACCTTAGGTGGTTCAATGTGGGATATAAGTTTGTCGTTATGAGATTCTGTCGTTTATAATCTACCCACTGCATTCTTTTGCATATGAATAGATAAAGTTTGCTTAATGGAAAGATGTTAGTGGAGTAGTATTGTGACAAGAAGATGGCAATTAAGCTGAAAGTGAAAATCTATGAAAGTGTGATAAGACCAGTGATGCTGTATGGGATGGAGGCACTAGCACTTAAGAAGGCAGAGGAGAGGCTTTTGGAGTCAACTGAAATGAGAATGTTACGATGGATATGTGGAGTATCATTACTGGAGCATAGGACAAATGAGGACATAAGGAAATTTGCAAAAGTAGTAAACATCAAGGACAAAGCACGTGAAGCAAGGCTAAGATGGTTGGGCCACATAATGCGTAGAGGAGATGATCATGCTGTGAAGAAAGTATATCTGGCGAAGGTGGAAGGAAGGAGAAGTAAAGGCAGGCAGAGGTTACGGTGGAAAGATTCAGTGGAAAGGGATATGATGGAAGTTGGAGTGAG
>RDPX01000161.1:410982-422173 GCA_003991215.1 Morbakka virulenta
AAATGTTAAAAATATAGTTCACCAGAAAGTCATAATAGGAATAAGGGTAATGAAGTTAAATGAATTGCATGGGCAGTATTTTTCTTACTTGGAGCAAACAAATTTCCCAAATACTGACTACAGAGGGAAAAAGCAAAATCTGAAATAGAAAAATGTAAGGAATACAAAGGAATTATTGGCTTTACTCATTCTTAAAGCAATTGAACAACAGGAAAAATTCAGGATTCCTTCATTAATAACAGAACAATTAAGCTTGACAATGCAGTATCGCTTATCCTTGGCCTGGAAAGTCAGACATGATTGAAGATGATGGCTTGTTTTTTGGGGGAATCTATATTGAATTGTTTCAGTAATTTGCAAGATTTTCCATGGACACCTTTACTAGGAAAATTTCAGAATGCAGATAATTAGGTTCCCACGAGTCTAAATACGCTTCTGGGGTTTGTTATGTTTGAGTTAAATAATTATGGTAAATGTAAATGTAATATATATGTAAAGCCTCAACCGGACGTGAGAAGAAACTTTTAAAGCATATATTTTTTTGTATGACTTTATGCCATTTTTTTAAGAGTAAACCCACACCTATAAGCAGATTTGGAAGTTATAGCTTTTCGATGGAAGTAGAAACTGAAATTGCAAAGGGATTAGTAGAGCTGTCCTTTCTTGTATCAAGCCAAATTGTGCGTTATCCAGTTGATCTCTTCGTGTTCTTTTCAGACTTTGATAATTATGATCAATTTTTAAATCACTTATGTGGCCCTGGTTCTATTCATACACCGAATGGCATCATGTTGCAAGATCTTGAAGATGCCGATTCACTCAGGGATGGTAGGGAGCTCTCTGATATTCCAAGTGTGGAGAAAAAGTTGTATTAATTTTGTCTTTATTTCCGACCTTTCATATTGTTACATTGTCAAACACAACTAAACTATTGATTAGACTAGTAAGTATCCAAACAGATCGAAAAGTCCCAAACTGGTCTGGATGTTTTTCTTCAACAAGAAATAAGCCAGAATGCCTGATGATAATTATTAAATGTGATGGTTATTACCCGGTCATCAATCATCCTATAACTGAGTATAAGGCAATTTAAGAACTATTAATATTTTCAAAACACGTGACTTCGGCCAGGATTATTTAACAATCACGTTTGATCTTGGAGTTTGTATGTAAGCTTACCCTATAATTTGGAACAGTGGAAAATGGCAGAACAGGGTATGAAGATATTTTGTTAGAGCCTGACCTTATATTTATTGTGGGTCTCTTAAAGGGGTTATGTCTGGGAAAAAGCCATGGTAGATCTAAATATTGCTACAAAATTGTCCTTGAATAAATATAAAGGCTACTGTTTGAGCAGTTCATATTGTACAAAAATGATAATATATCGTATTCTAGTCATCCAAATACTTTATTGCTATTGTTGTAGCAGCTTTTAAGTACACATGCAAGGCGTCCAAGAAGGCAACCTCCACGTGGTGATGCCTGGATTCTGACTAGCCAGGTTTTCCTGACTGGTTGGTAACAAATAGCCTTCATTTCAAGCTGTTCTTCCGTACCATGGAAGAAATCGATCTCGTCGTTCATGTGATTTCGAATCTGGTTCGTCGTCGATTTGGAGAATTTTTTTTGCTTCCAGCCGCTTACACACACACGCACACACACACACACACATACACAAACAAGGCGTGTTTAGAAACTACATTAAATAATGAAGAAATTGTTGCCTATTGGATAAATTTCTACAATTTTTAAGATTCATTTAGCTCAAAGATCGTCCCCTGGACAGTATATTGTGTACATCTCGGTGTTTGTACATTCTTTCGTTTGAAATACCATAGGAACTATACAGGGTTTGTGGTGACGGATTTTTTGTAAACATTGGTTGCTTCTTAATTCTACATAAAGCCTCTTGAACATCCAAAGGTTTTTAAGAACAGATGAATTCTTTTGATGTTATCTGCTGCTGTATAAGGTAGGATACCACCAAAAAAGTTGCTTGACTAGCTGCCAATCAACTGGTATCACTTCTGCTACTAATGGTAAATTGTTGTATTTTTTTTCTTATTTCTTCCACGCTGTCACTAATGATCTCTTGTGAATTTTTTTTTCTTGAGTATGGTAGAGAATGATAGAAGGGTTGTACCATCAGCATATTTAATACCTTTGGAAAACGTAACTTTCACATATAGTCATGTCTTCAGAACTAGAGGTTCTTCCGCGACAATACTTAGAGAAACTGAAAACAAGGTGGAAGAGAGGAGCCATCTCTGACGCAGATCCACTTATGTTTACGGCAAGCAAGCATATAAGCTAACTGTCAATTGCTAATATACATCTTGTGCCTTTTCTATAATTCTGACAATTTAGGAACCTAGGAATTTTACTTTTGTAGAGCTTTCTGTACTTATTAATATATTCTGCTTTCAAGTAAAATAAAAATGAATTAATAGGAGTCTGTTCCCTTCCCAACAGCTTGCCCCANATACTTAGAGAAACTGAAAACAAGGTGGAAGAGAGGAGTCATCTCTGACGCAGATCCACTTATGTTTACGGCAAGCAAGCATATTAACTAAGTGTCAATTGCTAATATACATCTTGTGCCTTTTCTATAATTCTGACAATTTAGGAACCAAGAAATTTTACTTTTGTAGAGCTTCCTGTACTTATTAATATATTCTGCTTTCAAGTAAAATAAAAATGAATTATAGTTCTAATAGGAGTCTGTTCCCTTCCCAACAGCTTGCCCCATGATAATATATGAATGCAATTGTCCTTCTTTTCCTCCATTGAAACTGAATTGCTAAGGACTGCTTTTCGTCTTTCCCCTAATAACATGTAGCATTTCTCTACTTAAATTTTTTTTTTTAGTTTTAACGTCATTTTCCCCCAGCAATTGGGGCTCAGACGGTGCTCTTCAGAGGGTCTTTGACTTAGCAGTCAGGAATTTCTTGGCCGGATGCCCTTCCTGACGCCAACCAATGGCTTTATTTTCTTTTCAAAGTTCCAAATTCTCCTCGACAGCTCGGGAAATCGAACCCGGAACTCTTGGTTAGTATGCAGTTGCACTAACCATTAAGCCACGGCTCCTCTGTTTCTCTACTTAAAATTAAACCTTATAAAACATTCATTATTTAACTTTTGGTATTCACTTTGTCTCCCTCCTTGTGAACTAAGGTCAATTTTTATTATTTCGTTATTATATTCTGTTTAATGTCAATGAAAATCTGTAGCAAAATTGCAATTGTTACCATAAATGTTTGAATAAATGGCTTAGATTCATACTAGAAAAACCAATTGGTTACAATGAATAAATCGCAAAGATTCTGAAGAGGTGATGAATGAATAACGTATTTTGTCTGTCACTTTTAAAAATAGAGACACTGAAGTAACAGTAATATCGACAGTTGCTATTGGGGGAGGAAAGGATTTTTACACTATATCAATTGTATTCCTTGTTTTGTGAAAAGAAAAAAATTTTAGCTTGCTTAAAAATCCACTTCTGATAGGCAATTCTCCTTTCTAACTTGCATTGAATTTCAAAAAATTCTTTTATTACCGTAATTATTCGATTTACCGCACCCTACTTGAATAAGCGCACCCTTTGCAACCCAAAAAAGTTGATAAGCGCACTCCCTCAATTAAGCACAACCCTCTTCGGCAGATTTCGTTTTCAACAACCCCACCATTTTTTCAAAGTAAAAAATTGAAGGTAAAGAATAAAAGTACTAAAAACAAATATTTTAGTGAGTTTATTCTATTATATTTTTAACATCATGTGCGAAAATCACAATGTTCACATGTACACCGATATCTTTGTATTTGTTAATTTCACTTTTGAACTTGATGAATGTTGACGTTGATATGTTAGACATTTAGAAATTTAGTACTTTGTAAGTTTACTTCATACTGTTTGTACTGATAAAAATATTTTGGACATTTAGTGCTTTATAAGTTGACTGACTTTTCCAATAAGCGCATTCCCTCAAATATGTGCACCCCTGAATAAGCGCACCCTTTAGAATCGCCAGAATTTTTTAAGAGCACCGTGTGCTTGATCGAATAATTACGGTAATACAAATTCACTATTTAAAAAAATGCCTCTTATCTTAAAAACAAAATAGTTAGATTTAGATAAAGATAAATCAGAGGTTTCTTAACAGTTACTTTTATATTTGACTATTTGTTTTTCTCTATTGTCATTAATAATGTAGATTTTAGATGCCAAAAAGCAGAATATTTACCTTTAACTAGTATCCTCATAACCATCTTTGTTTAAAGAACGTTGTCGTTTTTCGATAGCATGTAAAGGAATGCTTTTGAATTTATGCGTATTTTGATACATAACAATATTTTCACTGGAGAAAAAACACTAACCTCTTTCCTGCTACTCCTTTCTCTGTTTTCATGTACCTATGCCTTTTTCTCTGGACTTCTTTACGGATACCCTTACCCCCTGCTTCATCACTGCTTACCAAATGTAACCCAACCCTCTCAGCTGGAATAACTATACCTAATAATCTCCACAAAAGCAAATTTGAATCTGATTGGCTATCCTCTACGTCATTCCTCGTAACTGGTTTCCCTGAGATTTGGGTGACCCTAGTTCTCCTGCAAAAGAAAGGTAATAACCCTTTGAAAATTTCAGACGCATTTGGAAGGATTTTGTGTGATGTCTGAGATGTGATGTGCAATTTGTGTAGTGTAAGGTGTGAGTTGGCGCCGGATAAATGCTTAAGCTTTACGTCTGCTGTTATTTGGTTAGTCGCGCCGTACTGCTAACCAAGGCGAAGAAGCTGCATTGTTGAGTTGACTTTCCATTGCTGTAGATCTCTCTTTAATTATGCGTTTCTATCACTATATCGACCCTTTCGGGAAGGGACAAATAAGTCAAAGCAGGCTGCTTTTCTGGCTGTCATTTAGTGCGATAAGCATAAATTAATCTGGGAGACAGAAAATTAAAACAATATAAAGAAAAAGAACAATTATAGTTTAGTAGTAATTATAATTGTAGTAAGACAACAAGTATAAGGGAAAGCGAAATGACAAAGAACAGAGGAAAATATATGTCGTAAGCCAACACGATACCATTGCGTCAATGCCCTCTCGATCCTTGCAAACACAGAATAAATTTGTGGTTACATAATAGCTTCATTCTATTTGTAATGTTGTGTAAGATACAATGGTTGCCATTTTGATATTTTGTCACCATTAAATCAGTATCCAAGTGGAGCAATTTCACGTTCTTCTTTTGAGTTTTGGGATATGCTTGTCAAATAGCGCATCAACGTTGAAACCTTGTGGTAAATAAAAATATGCTAAATCTGAAAAATTATCAGAATAGAAGGACGTTTAAAAGGTTAATTGGAGACGATTCAACGCGACTCTATGATAACAAGGTCATTGAGAAGAAGAACGCTAAGAGCATGAGAATGGTCCGAAAGAGGAGTCAAGCCAACAATATGCAAAACGTAAGTCCGCAAACTACGCTGGAAGTATTGCATCCAACTAATTACTTCATTAGGAGTGGGTAATTGGTATTATTGTTTAATTTGTTCTACAACCTTTCCTTTTTTTGAAAATAACTTTATATAGAAGAGTAACTCTGTACTGCTCTGGTTGAGGAGAAAAGCCCCTCATAAACAAAGAGATTTATTCCAAATGTTAGTCTCTGACTGTCTCAAGCAATATTCAATTTATTCCAAATATTAGTCTCTAACTATCTCCTCTTTTTCAAGCAATATTCAAAGAAAGAGAAACTCACACCATTCTAGGTAACCTAAGTGCTTTCTATATTTATAATATTTCGTTTTCGTTTTTTTTATTTAATTGGTACAGATACTTTCTCTCCGATGTTTTTTCCTGTCAAACCTGCTGGACACTATCATCTTCTATCATCAGTTTTTCTTAATTAACCCATTTAGTTATCATATTATAAAGTTACAAGAAAGTGCCGGTTGAGAAGGGCTGCTTTTCAAACATGGATTCTGAAGGATGTCCGAAAACAGCAACTAAAGTTGTTTTGTAATTTTACAAGGAAGGTAAATGAAACAGACAGCAGAATTTAACCCCCTTTTGCATCAATAAGATATTATTGATAACAAAGTTAAGCGGTGCTCTAATCCTTACAATGTACTGATTTATTTATTACTTGGTGTTGGGTATCATTATTTTAAGCCAACATTGAATCGTACAGGAAAACCTGCTGAAAATTTTGGTATCTAAACCTTCAAGTCTAAAGGAAAGAAGTAACTGTGTGTAAATGAGTTATAACAGAGCATTTACGTCATATTATTAGACTTTTTATAGAAATGTGATCGTCTTTCAATCAAGGAGATTAAGCAGAATACATTAGGAAGAGCAAAAAGAGGTACACTGCTTCTTCTTCTGAGTTCTTTATCCTTTCAGGACGTTGAAGATCATGGTCTTCCATCTCTTTCTCTCTTTTGTCAGTGCTAAAATTTCACAGTCACTCCTCTTGAACTGGAGATCCTTGTTCAAGCTGGTAATGAATTTCAGTCTCTGTCTTCCTCTACTTTTCTTTCCTTCAATCTTCCCTGTTAACACCAAGTTTTCCATTCCTTCACATCTCATTGCATGACCCAGAAACTGCAGTTGTCTTTTTCTAATTACCTTCATCAACTTTCTTTTCATTCCTGCTCTCTCTAATACCACTTCATTGCTCACTTTGTCAGTCCAAGATATTCTAAGAATTCTTCTCAGGAACCACATTTCCACTGCTTCTATTCGTTTCTTCATGCTTTCATTGATGGTCCAAGCATCACACCCATAAAGCAAAACAGACCACACATAACATTCTAGGACTCGAATCTTAGTTTTTACTTGCAGCTGCCTGTTCTTGAAAACTAAACTCATTTTACTAAAAGCATCCTTCGCCAAAGTGATTCGTTTCTTTATTTCGTTCACACATCTTCCATCTGATGTTATCAAACTACCAAGATAAGTAAACTTTTTAACATTCTTTACAAATTCTCCATTGATAGTTAAAGTACACTTTGGGGATACACTTTTCTTTGATATCACCATACATTCTGTTTTCTTGATGTTAATCTGGAGTCCTTTCTTTTCACTTTCTAACACTACTTTATTTAAGATGTTCTGCAAATCCACTTCACTTTCAGCTATCAATACAGTGTCATCAGCATATCTTAAGTTATTTATGTTTACACCTCCGATGGTGACATAATCATTATCTTAAGATTAATTACGATAGCTGAAGGCAAACCTTCATGATCACTAATCAAATAGAGGCTCATACAGGACTAATATTTGTGTGATCGTAAGATTCGATAGTGAAGCAAAATATTCGGCTACTCGTGCGTTATCACTTCAAGACATTCACTCGACAACAAACAATTTCAAATGTTATGTTTAATATTTATTGAAAGAAATAGTCATCAAAGAATAAATCTTAGTTTTTATATGGTAAAGAGACACAAAGCAATGTGTTGTACGTGATCGTGTACGATAAACGTCATGTGGAGTAAGAGAGTGGTGTAGGCTTAGGATGGGACAGATAACAAGATTAACAGATATCAAGATTAACACCAACTTCGTACCAGATTAGCAACGTTAAAGGCAGGCTTTTGGGGTAACTTTTTATATGTTGAAATAATGAATTGATATGGATGGACTGATCAACCATTGAAAGGAAGCGTATCGTTGTTTAACATGAAAGTGACTTGGAAACCTTTTTTCTTTCTTTCCTTGTTCCTTATCTGTCTTCTCTGTTGTCTCTAGCACTTCGTCACACCAGAATTCAACAATTTTTTTCCAAGACAAATAGTACAAATTTGTTGGTTTTAAGACTTCTGCAACAAAACTGTCTTGATGAATTTTTTGGTGTGTATTAAGCAACGTTTTTCATAGTCTGCAATGAAAACTCTGTACATTAAAAATACAATATTTTTGGTTACACATATTGGACAGCAAAAGAGAGCAACAAGCATAAAATAAGAATATGATGTATCAAAGCAAATTGAATATAGAAAACTTACGATCGAGTCACTTTCTGGATACAGTTAGGCCAAGGTAATGGATATCCAGCTGGATATGTAGCCCAGCGGCCAGTCATGGTATTACAGACATAAGACATTGCTGGAATTTCTGCAGGAATATATCCGGATTTGCAAACTGGTGCACAGAATGCTCCCAGTAAATGATCACAAATAATGTGACCATTTTCAGGATCATTATACTGAGGACACTCTTTCTTTCCTAAAGAAGATTACAGTTTAATCATTAAAATAAACATAGTACCTTACTAGAATAACCATAGATAATTAAACCAATTTTAAATATATTAAATATGAAAAAGTACTTATACAACAAGATCCTGTTCTGCAAAAGGAAAATGCATTTCTAATGTTGTTCAGCTGTTAGGAGTTGCAAACCTTTCTACATCTCTTTAATCCCTAATTGTTCTTAATGAAGAAAATTATCTTTACAAAAAGCCTGATTTATTTTTTAATGGTTAATTACAAGGTGAGAAAAAGCAGGCTTAAATTGGCAAACAGGAATACTATTGCCAGTTTTTGCATATTTTTAGAAAAATTCAAGGAGTTTGAGAAATTTTATCAGCTCCAAGATAACGCCAAATTAACCAAACAAAAAGAACTTATAAAAGTATAATAAGTTGAGTGTTATGGTTAATATAGAATTCAAATTAATATGGCCAATGTTGTCTTTTTCAAAAACAGCACACGCATATTGCAATAAGAGTGAATAACTGAGGAAAATTTGGTCTGATTATCATAGTAATACCGAGACAACAGACGGCCGTCCTTTTTTTCACTTTGCCATTACCCCCGGTAGTTACACCTCAATATAAAAAGTGGTATTCATCCTTGTTTCTAAATTCACTGAGAAGCGGGGGGGAGGGGTAATTTGCGTCAATCCCAGAACCTAGAATTTTCAAAAAGCGATTGTTGTTGTTTTGTGAGGAGCCGTGGCTAAATGGTTAGTGCAGTTCCATAGTGACCAAGAGGTTCCGAGTTCGATTCCCTAAGAGGGCGATCTTGGAATTATACAAATGAAAAAGTCATTGGTTGGCGTCAGGAAGGGCATCCGACCAAGATATTCCTCACTGTCAAATACAAGACCCTATGAAGGGCACCGTCTGAGCCCCAGTTACTGGAGAAAATGACGTTTAAATAAAAGGAAAACATGTTGTTGTATTGCCAAAGTCATGATTTGAGAAAAAATCCTCCTTTATAAAGTAGAACGTAACTAGCTAACAGCATATCAGTTGTAGAAGACACCTGCACTTGAAAAGTTATAGTGGAATGTCAGTGAAAAGGGAGTGAATTTAAAAGTACAATATCAGTAAAAGAGTACTGTTATCAAATACTCTGAATTAGGACGACCGCTGCTTTTTATGTGGGAGTATATCCATCGTCCATTAGCATTACCATTTTATTTCAGACCTCTGTTTTCAACAAAAGTTATTTCTGTACTTTGTATGTTATTTTTCTGACTTCTTGCTGTCTGCTGTCAAATTCCTTGTTGCTTTAGTATCCAACATCTTCTTTTCTATTAGAGCTTTATGTATTGTGAAATATTTTTATTGTTTTGAGGCAAAATGGCCACGAGAATTTATTTTATTTTTAAAAAAATGCAACATTCGTGACGTTTATCAGCTGTTCTCTGTTTTGCAAGTGAAAAATAAACCTTTTCTGTATTTTAATTACTACACTGATAGACATGTTATTACCGTATCGACTGTTGTCACACGAACTATTTCGAAATGATTGTATGAACATATATCTACAATATCGGAAATCGCTGGAAAAGTTAGAAAGGAACACAGAACGAGTAAAGTTTTTATCTTCATGCTTCAGGGCGGATATTATTCCACGCTTCTTACGTTTTCGCATACCGAACAATGGAAAATTTTATAAGAACTCTGTTTTTGAATTCCAGAAAGGTTTATTACGCAAAGAACTGTATAAAGCTAAAAAGGAACAAACGGAGTTGATGAACAATCTTGATAGAAGGAAAAGTGAAGTACAAAACCGAATACCTGAACGAGTTCTACCATCGGTGGCGTTTCATTCTCGAATGAGTGCCAGAGATGTATCACAATATAAAAAAAATTTTATGGACAATTTTAGGACAACAGGCCAAACGTTCCAGCTCAGTGCACGTATGAATATTTATGTTTAAGGAACAATTCCTCAGTGTACTTACATTATTTAATGCATCTCAAGAATCATGTGGTCAAAAAAAATTTATGGACACTTTTCTGTATTGTCCGTAGCGAAAGTCAATAAAAAAAATGTTGTGAACTTCTTTAGCGTAAATCCATACCCTGATACACATGATAAAAAACATGAATAGAAAAATAGTGTGAAAACCCACATTTTAAATTTTAATTGTTCTGTCATAAAGTTATTTAATTTTATTAAACGCACTCACCTTGCACCAATGGCGAAAACAGCATTGCCAAGAAGGCAAGAAAAGAATATCTTGGGAAGCCAAGCTTCATCAGCAAAATCAGTTTTACGTTATTTGCCAATAAAAATCTTGCATCGTTGCGCTTCACCTAAAACCAATATTAAAAAAATAAGATTTAGGTTTAATTGTAAAGCTCGAAGGCATTTGTAACAAGTAAAAAGTTAAATCAGAAAAAATGAAGTATCTTACACACATTTTCATTATAGTTAAATATTGATATTTTGTAATATTTATTACTATGCTAAACGTAACGCAATTTATGCGCTCCTCAAGCTTTTTGATCAGGTGCTAAAGGCTAAAAATCAAATTTCTCCTAATAAAACCGTGAAGAGGTCAATAGTACCTCATTAACTAAGGGAGTTCAAAAGAAACCTTTGATTCTGAAATTTGTGTTCTTCATTAAGACAAAGCCATGACCTCGCTCAAATGATGCCATTCAGTTTGCAGTGATTTGTATATTTTCAAAATTTTTTTAAACAGTTTTGCACCAATTTCAATCTTTGTCTCGTCGACGAAATGTAGCTTGTTTTAATAGGTATTATCAGGGGGAAGTCAGCTGCTGAGTTTTTATTCGTTGATACCAGCACAATTTTTCTTATCTCCTGTGAATTGTTTATCTCATCATCTTCATCCTTATACACTTGCTACCCTTGTCGTAATAAGTATTTTTATGGATGTAGCCCCCCCACCCCCAACCCCCCCCCCCCCCCCCCCCCCC
>RDPX01000161.1:423476-440028 GCA_003991215.1 Morbakka virulenta
AAGGTCTAAGGTCTAAGGTCTAAGGTCTAAGGTCAAAGGTCTAAGGTCTAAGGTCTAAGGTCTAAGGTCTGAGGTCTAAGGTCTTAGGGAGTACATGAGTATTCAGGTTTACACAAAATTACAATTATCTTCTCATCAATTATTTGCTTCACTTCTGATAGCCAAACTTTTTAAATCTGTCTTTAATATTATCGAAATCAACACCAACTATATCTTGAAACTTTAATTCACGTACTCTTACTGTCTTAAGTAAGAATTCAAACGTGGGTACATTATAAGTTCTTTTTATGTTTGAGGAAAAGTTGCAGAGAAAAAAAGTGTTTTGAATCCTTAAATACACAATTTCCTGTATTCATACATGCATATTATAGACACAGATGAACAACCAATAAGTATATATATAGTAATATTAGTAAAGTATTCCAATGTTCACTAAGAGTGCTCAATGTTTCCAGAGCGTTTATAAATCCAGTATAGTATACAAAATAACTAGACAAATTTAGTAGTTACTACTAAATTTGTCTAGTTATTTTGTATACTATACTGGATTTATATATATATATATATATATATACATATATATATATATATATATATATATATATACTTCCATAGTACAGTCATCTATTTTAACAAATTGGCCTTTATCATCTTATCATTCAAATTTGCTTTAGCTGAGGTCCTTCTACAAAGGCAAATGTTTACAATTTGAACAGATATTTTCCAAAGGGTTTAGCTTTCTGTCTACTTACTTGATGCGGTTGTATTAATAACAGGTACCACAAATAAAAAAAAGCAAAGGAAAACCAAAATGTTTTACATCCTATAAAATATAGCTTTCATAAGAGTACAAGTGAAAGGCTAAAAAATATTAATGAAACAAAGGATCCAAGAAGACTTAAACCATATCACTACAGACTTAAAATCTAAAACCTTTTATCCAAGATAAAATAAACTATGTTTTTTCTTTACTTATTTACAAAATACTTACAACAAACGTCAGGTAATTTTTCAAAAGAACATTAATATTTTGAGGAGGCTCAAATAATTTTACTTTGACTAATATTTTTATAGGCTGTTATGAAAGACAATTATTCAGGTAATTTGTAAACATTCATAAATGGATCAATTCAAAAATTACAAGAAAGAAGCTACAACAGTCTATACAACTAGATAAATATATTTTAAAAGCTGAAAATAAGCTTCAAAATCACCTATGGCCATTTGCCATATAAAAAAAGGAATATTACAATTCAAAAATATTGCCATGTCAAACTAAAAAAAACAACCTGTATCCTTGAAAATACAATAATAAACCCAAGAACCTTTCATCCGAACGAAAGATACAACAATTTGTTTGACACCTACTTTCACTAAAAGATATATTTTTAACAAATAGAAGCTAAACCAAAAAAGTTTACAATTTTATAGCACGACTTGTGACAGGGGCATAGTATGTAAAAATATCAATTATTATGTAGATATATTTAAACATAAATTTTTATGTAAATTTTCTATGTTAATGAATCTATGTAAATTTTCACGTACATTATATATGTAATAAATATATGCAACCTTCTGCAACTGCTTTCACTGAAGCTTTTTGCAGATCAATAAAGTTGAACTTATCTCAATAAACAATGAGAAAAAATTGAATTAAAATGCAATAAAAATGATAAAACATTGTATGCCAGATTCAAATCTGTTAACTGAACTTTTAAGTGAATACCTTGTGCTCAATTAAAGTCAAATTTTTTGAAGGAAATGTTCAAAGCTGAAAATGGTTACATGCAATATTTCACTTGATTGGTAATTCATGCATGTAGCTTTTCATATTCTGAAAAGGAATATAGTTATTTGCTCCCTTAACATCAAATCCAAGTACAAATACTTCAGAATGCTACAAATGTCTTGTTAAAACAGGATATTACCTATAAAATTAGAAAAACAAAATAATACTGATAATATACCATGAATTGGTTGAGCGTTTCTGCTCCACAGAGGTCTATGTCGTCTTCTCAAATTTACAAATCCCGAAAACAAAGACAGTACAGTTTGATCATGTTGTCTCAGCTGGACATTCAGGTATTTTACATATATCTTGAAATAAGGAATCAACTATTCAAGATTCTAATAGTAAAAGCTTGATAAAAATTTATACCTTGCTATAAATTCTTGCAAAATGCAGGTTAATGAAGGGCCTGAGAATGCATCGCTATGGAAAATCTTTTTTATTTGACTTAGGGTGGATGTGTACACTTTATTGTACTCCTTAGGTCCTTGGTAAGCCCGAAATAAGGAGCTCAGCTCTTTCTTCAGTGTTAATATTCCATAAAATTCCTGATATCGATACAAGGAAACATTAGACGCAAGGGAACAATAATAACTCCTGAAAGCTGTTTGTTCGATGCAGTCAATTGAATTCTGCTCGGATCTGGTGGTTGTATTACAAATTTGATCAAGCTCGCTCGAGTCATTGCACATGATTGCACGTTGTTATTCTGTGTACCAGCAAAATGGGTAAAATTATTTTAAAGAACCAATAAATTGATTGTATTCATTGACCAATTTAATCACTACGATCAAAAGTCTAGTAAAAATAACCGAAAATATTGTTAAAATCTGCCAATTGTCATTTTGTAGCTATATAATTAAACGTTGCTATAGTAAGAAGGTTTGTGTTAAGAAAACCTCTAGTCTTTGTCATCAGCTAATTTGACATAAATCATCCTTCATTCTAAGTTTTCAGAAAACTAGCCGATTTAGTATGCTAAAATAAATGGATTAGAGGTACATTTTTAGCTTTTAGTAACGTCAGTTAACGACAGTTTGTCCAAATAATTAAACTTTATTGGAAGGAGGGGGGGGGGGTCCATTGTCATTTGTTTACCAAAGTGTTGATACAATTCTCTCTTAGCAAAAAAGGCATAAATACTGCATTGAAAATTGCTTTACCAATGCATGTTCATAAAATATTGCTATGACAGTAGAATAATTTATGAAATATGAATTTATGCACACATTACTTTATTTGAAAAGCTTTTTTTAAGACATTCCCAGGTATTTAAGCTCAGAATGTTTTGAACAAATACCAGCTTTTCGTCAATATCCTACGTTTCATCCAACATTAATCATCAGTCAACAATTGTAATTATTTATTCGGGCATAAAGATTGATGAGTTAAAGACTGATGAGCTAAAGATTAAAGATTGATGAGCTAAAGACTGGTTATTCTTTATCTTATTCAACAATTGTTACACTTTACATTTTACTAACATTAATTTACTAACATTTTAAATTCACAAAAGAAAAAGCCATTGGTTAGCGTCAGGAAGGGTATCTTCCTCACTGCCAAATCCAAGTCCCTGTGAAGGGCACCGTCTGAGTCCCAGTTACTGGGGAAAAATGACATTAAAACAAAAAAAACACACAACACCCCCCCAACCATTGTTACACTCAAGGAAACGTTAGTTTTTCAAGAGTGGCAACAGTAGTAGTCAGATTGATTACTATAGTTGTACGGGGAGGAAACAGATTTGACATCTTGAACTGTAAAGTGATACCTGGTGAGCCTGCAGTAAGTAACACAGTACAGACTATTGGTTGCTGATTTGAGAATTAAAAGGAAGAAGCGGAAAAACCCTCAGAAAAAAACCCAGAATAGAGGCATGGAAACGTAAGGATGAAGATGTCGCAACCAACTTCAAGAATAGAGTAATGCAAAGAAGAAGAAATCTACCACCCACCGAATCCATAGACCAGGCGTGGAACCAAAGAAAGAAGTAATTATTGAAGAAACAAAAAGGGCTTGTGGGATCAGAAAAAGGATGGAAGCCCTCAAATAGAGATGAATGGTGGTGGACGTCTGAAGTACGGGAGGAAATTAAAAAAAAGACGCTTTCAAGAGATGGCAAAGAAATAAAGGCCCAGAATCACTTTCAAGGTATCAAGTACTGAGAAATATTGCCAAGCGCGGAGTCGCAAAAGCGGAAGCACAAGCGTTACAACAACTTTACCATGAGGTGGAAACCAAAGAAGGCGAGGGATCTTACTGAAAAAGCTGTAATAAAGAATGCGAGAGGAGAGATATTGACAGAAGAAGTGGGAATATGCATTTTAAAAAATAAAAGCAGTGCTTCAGAGTGTGAAAATTATAAGGGAACTAAATTGTTAGGACATGTGATGTAAGTCTATGAAGGGACAATCGACAAGAGACTTAAAAAGCAAATAGAAATTGATGATATGCAATTCACATTTATGTCTGGAAAAGGAACCACCGAGCCGATGTTCATTATCAGATAACAACAAGAAAAATATCTCGAAAGTAACGAACTTCTGTATATGGCATTCGTTGATTTGGAAAGAGCATATGACCGCGTCCCACGTGATGTAGTACTTTGGTGCTTGAGAAAAAGAGGGATGACAAAAACAATTGGTGAAAGTAGTAGCCGGTCTCTACAGCAACAGCCAGACCAAAGTAATTTGCGCAGCCAAAAGTACTTTTAGTTAGACACAAAAATCTCCTAATCTGATGTTTATCGTGTCCAAACTATAGAGAAATTAGGTGGGTCATCATGGGACTAACATGTGTATGTAGTGGTGTAAGCAAATCACTTAGTAGATAGCTATACTGTGAATCGATTTTAAGCGTACGGAATTCTAGATTAGTTTACAAAGAAGATCAAATGAATGCTATGAATAAGCTGTTTCTCCTGCTATCCATGACGAAACCTTCTTAGTAGTGTAAGATCGGTATTAGTCACGTTTATCTTGCAAAAAGCTCCTCTACGGTACAATTCTACTAGCCTGAATTTAGCGTGGGTGATGTTTTTATAAATATCACCTTATCCAATTATGGAATTTGCCCAAATTTGAAATAGTTAGGTGATGCCTTAGTCGATATTATTTTTATTTCTCATTGACTCCCAATAAGTACACAATATAAAAGTGTAAGATGCAATCAAGCAGTAAAGAATCTCTGCGCCTTATCCAATTATGGAATTTGCCAAAATATGGAATAGTTAGGTGATACCTTAGTCGATATTATGTTTATTTCTCATTGACTCCCAATAAGTACATTATATAAAAGTGTAAGATGCAATCAAGCAGTAAAGAATCTCTGCGCCTTATCCAATTATGGCAATTGCCAAAATATGGAATAGTTAGGTGATACCTTAGTCGATATTATTTTTATTACTCATTGACTCCCAATAAGTACACTATATAAAAGTGTAAGATGCAATCAAGCAGTAAAGAATCTCTGCGCCTTATCCAATTATGGAATTTGCCCAAATATAGTATAGCTAGGTGATACCTTAGTCGATATTATTTTTATTTCTCATTGACTCCCAATAAGTACACTATATAAAAGTGTAAGATGCAATCAAGCAGTAAAGAATCTCTGCGCCTTATCCAATTATGGCAATTGCCCAAATATGGAATAGTTAGGTGATACCTTAGTCGATATTATTTTTATTTCTCATTGACTCCCAATAAGTACACTTTATAAAAGTGTAAGATGCAATCAAGCAGTAAAGAATCTCTGCGCCTTATCCAATTATGGAAATTTGCCCAAATATGGTATAGCTAGGTGATACCTTAGTCGACATTATTTTTATTACTCATTGACTCCCAATAAGTACACTTTATAGAAGTGTAAGATGCAATCAAGCAGTAAAGAATATCTGCGATTTTCTTCAATGCAGTTCTTGACATTAACCTTTATATCTACATGGAGTTGAAGACTGGTTGATTTAAAGCTACTACAACGGATTGTTTGAATTTTCACGTATATGTGCAGCTGTAACAACGTCCTTAGATTCAAAAAAACATTGTTGAGTTTTAGTTAATATTTCCTTTCATACAGGAAAAAAAACTTCAATTATGTTAAATTTCTTCTCCAAAAAAATGAATTTTTTAATTCATCCATATAAAGCTTTACCTTCTACACTTGCTATTACGTTTTAGCAACAAATACTTGTACAAACCTTATCTTCATGCCAGGCCTACTTTGTTCTATGTTACTAAGATAGACATTAGCGTGATTCAGTTCACAAAAGAAAACGCTTGAAAAGGAAATTCCTTCCTGAATAAGATATAGTGTTTTAAAGCCTCATTGTGAACGATTTCTTTTCTTGTTATATGTGTAGATGTACATAACTCTACTTGACTTTTTCATTAGCTTCATTGTTGAGGCGCATATTTCACTTTGATTTTTCATACCGTGGAGTTATATACAGTATCATGCCCTTCTTTCCATCCCTGCGTTAAATTAATAAAGTATTATTTAGTCAAAGTATGCTTTCAGTTATACTAAAGCAGAGGGAGATATATACTTACATGTACATGTACATTGTACATGTTAAGTGTAATTTTCGAAAAATCGAAAAACTCGGATTGCGAAAAATTGAGAGCTTAGGGGAAAAAACTGACTTCATATTTGGAATCAGCGTGTAAAACATGTATAGAAATAATATTGTTTCATAATGCAACTAAAATTTTGTTGAGCAGTGTAATTACTTCGTCAAATGTCATTGCGGAAAGTTATGTCATGAAATTAGGGGTCTCAGGGCGCATCAAAGATTTTGTCACATTAACAATGTGCCAGAAATGAAGGAGCTGTTCAGTGTTGAAATCAATGAATCAGACAATCAGGATGACGACATTAAATACGACAAAATATCGAATGCAACAATTAAAAGATTGCCTGAAAAGGGAATCAAGCTATCAAAAACAGCTGAAGAATGGAGTAGTAACAATGACCTTTTCAAATTACATCTAGAAGGCCAAAATATACATAACATTAACAGAGAAATACAAACGGTTTAGAATACCATCCACGAACACTTCTCTACTAACTACAGTACAGTTAATAGCGAATCTGATGAGATGAAACAACAGTACCAACCTCTCTCCAAGCAGCAACTTAAAAAAGAACTTAAAAGGCTAAAGGATGAAAACTTTGAGTTTAATAATCGAAAAATCCCCTATATTTCCAGACTGATCAGAGCGAAGTATTCAAAAAACAAAATGAACAGCTTGATTGGGACCACAACGCTGAATTTAAAACAAACTTTTGGCAGCATTGTAAGAAAACGTTCGAACCACCAAGAGACAACACTGAAGCAGATTTTAATGAAAAGACATGTTTTGAATACTTCCAAAATGTCTTCCGTAAGAATCCAAATAAAGCAAACAGTTAATTTCCATCTTGGATGAAATTACTTGATAAACCTACGGAAATGTTCAATGAGGACTCTCCGATTATGAACCTATGAGCCCAGATGATGTCTGTTGTTGATCTTTTCTCCCTGTACGCTGCCTGACTTTGTGAGAGACACTTATTTACTTTTGGTTTTATTCTGTTAATGGTTATCATTGATAGGGTTTTACGTATGGAGTTTAGCAGGTTTAATAGGCGTAGATTTTTGTAGGTCCTTCTTCTGTCTTTGGTTTTTGTGTTGGTAGTAGAATGGAAGTTCCTAAGTCTAGATTGTCTTTGTGCTGTTCCCAAACGTCGTTCAGACTTTTCAATATTTCATGTATCAATATTTCTGGTCCATACTTCAGAAGTTCTGTAGGCACTTGGTCATTTCCTGCAGCTTTGTTGTTGTTCATTCTTGTTGTGACTTTTCTTATTTCTTCTGGTGTTATTCTTTTTTCTAGTGGCTTAGGATCTCCTACGAACTTTTTAATTGCTTTTTTATTTTTATCAAAAATGGTTCTTGAAAATGGCTTTTGACTATTTTGTACTGCTCATCGGAATTTGTAATTGTCTGTCCTTCTTTGTTGTGAATTATTATACTCCTTTTCTTTCGGGGGTTACGAATCTTTTTGATGGCCTTAATTGATGATCATGTTTTGCATTTGCTATTTCGTTTGTAATATCATCCACTTCCTTGTTCAGAATACTCTTTTGTTCTTTTTTGATTTGTTTTAAAATCTGATTTCTCTTGTGCTTTAACATCTCGATTTGTTCAGCGTTTTCCGTATTTTGGATTCTTAGGTGGATCTGTTTTTGTTCTTCTGATAGCTTGCCTATTTTTTCACTGTATCGTGTATTTTTAATTTTAGATGGTTTTGTTGTTTCAATTGTGTCTTTTGCTGCTTGTTTAATTATCTTAGCTATTGTGTTCCATTTTCTATTTTCGTTGCTTTCAATTTTATCTTTTACCTCTGCTTGATATTTTTTTGTGCACAGCTATCGTTGATCAATTTCTGCGTGTTAAATTTATCAGATCTATTTTTAGATGATTTGTTTTTGTTTTTATGCAAAATATGCCACTGTATTTGTATGTTAGTTATTAGTAGCCTGTGGTCTGACAACGTCAGAGTCCCTTGATATGTTCTTGCATTTGTCAGAGCATGTTCGTCTTGAACCATGATGAAACCAATCACGTTTCTAATATGTTGTGCTTTGTTATCCTTCTTGTCTGTCCGTGTCTGTTGCCAGGTGGTCAAGTGGCTTTGTTTGTGAGAAAAGTATGTGTTTGATAAAATAAGGCCGTTGTTTTGACAGAAGTTAATAAGATGTTCGCCATTTTCGTTTCTAGTCCCTTTGGAAAAACTACCTATACAGTTTTCATTTTGCTTCATACCGACTGTTGCATTCATGTCACCAGTAATAAAGACTGCTGATGACTTGTTTCTGTACTTACGCACAATTTCTTCTAGTTTGTCATAAAATTGCGCTGTTTCGTTTGGCTTCTTCTTCGTGAGCTCGCAGTGTGGCGCGTAGCAATTTATAATTGTGATCATGTTGTTGTTGTTTTGTAGAGTGATCTTGATTCTTTTCCCCTTTTTTATTCTTCGTAATTTAAAGATTGGTTTCGTTTTTGTCTTCTTTCCCGTTCCTGGATCGAGCTGTAGCACCGCTATTCTATAGTTTACTTTCCATAGCTTGTAAACTTTATCTTTCCACTTCTCGTTGACTATAAAACCAAGGCCATACGCGTCTTCTTTCGTCGAGAAACAGGTCAGGATGCACTTGTTTATATCTTAATTACAGCCATTTTTCATTTTCGTTTCTTGTAGTGCTGCGACATCGACTTTGTATCTTGCCATGTCAATTCCGAGATTTTCTTGCTTGGATATATCGCACAATCCTCTCACGTTGAAAGTAGCAATGGATATACTCATTTCGCTGATGTGTTTTGATATGTAAACTTCGCAGTTTGTTGTTTTGATGACAAATTCCAGTTGGAATTGTAGCCGAGTTACTGAATTACCTCCGCCATCTTTGCCTTTGCTGTTCCATTGTTCCATCGTTCATTACTAACATTGCATTCTTATTCTTCTTTAAGCATCTCCCTACTTTCTGCAGGGTAGCTGCTGACTACATCACATATCTCCACTCTGTTTGTCTTGTGCATCCTCATTCCTTACTCCAACTGCCTCCTTATCCTCTCTGACATTGTCACTTGATCATCTTATTGGTCAGCCCCTCTTCCTTTTTCCAGGTATTTCCATGCCAAAAACTCTCTTTGTCACATGTTCAGCTTCTTGTCTTTCCACCTGTCCATACCATCTCAGATACGCCTATTAAAAATAATTAACATTGCTTTATTTGTAAAAATTTACATAAGGTTAAGAACCATACAAGACATTAAGTATGTGTGTGGAACTGAACAGAAGCGACAGAAGAAAAAAAGTAAGCCACTGCTCGAGTCATCAAATAACTCGAAAACTCTTGAGCCATGTGCATTGATGACATCTCAAATATTTACGTAAAACATCTTGGTTCTCATGACATATTAAAACTCATTAACTTAGCAATTATTGTTATGTACACTGCATAAGACCACACATTAAGAAAATAGATAAAATCATGACACTTCTGAAACCAATCAAAACACCAACACAAGCTGCCTCATACAGACCTATTACACTTCTCTGCACACCATCCAAAGTAGTAGAATGCTTTATCTTACTCAAAACCACACCACACATACCAAAGTCATCCACACAACATGGCTACAGAAGATATCACTCTACCACAACACTACTCATCTATCTCACACAAAAAATAGAAAATGGCATCAATTCAAGATGCCATTTTCATTTCCTCCCCCAACATACACTCCTAATCACAATCAATATTAGTATAGATTTTTATGCTATCTCAAGCCCACTTCTCATTAGTAAAATCGACAATACACTACCACACAAAAACACTGGCACACCAGCCACTTAACAGACAGACAAGCTTTCATATACTACAACAATGTGTCATCCAAAATCAGAAACTATCCTAATAGAGTCCCCTAAGGCTCTGTTCTAAGCATAACATTTTTTAACTTATACATGCATGAGATACAAACAGTACCAAACAACATATACATCTCCTCAATACAGGCAACCCAACAATCATATCAATATACATAGCCAAAAATGCATCCTTCACACACACGCAAGCTTATATCACATAATTTGAAAGCTGGCTTACACAAATAATGAATGTAGCATCTTCTAAATCCACAAGTACACAACTCATAAGTCACAACAAAGAATGTTAGTACAGGCCCACAGCAACACTGAATGAGACCACTATTCCACACAAATGAAACAAAAATCCTTGGAATCACAACATTTAAATGTCATTTGCCCTGCATAGGAGCAACATAATCACAAAATGCAGATTTAGACCAAATTATCAACACAAAATTTGGACAACATAACATTTGGAGCATAAGAAGATCAAAGAAATGACAGGTCAAAGAAACAAATCTAGTAGTGGGTGTATAAAGGATAAAGTAGGAAATATGCTGTTTGACGAAGATGAAATCAAAGCCAGATGGCATGAATATGTTACAGAATTATATGATGACAACAGAGAGGAACCACCTGAGATCTCAAGTGACGATGGCAACAACATCATGCTTTCAGAAGTTGAAAAGGCTATTAGTGATTTGAAAGCTGGAAAAGCACCTGGAAATGATGAAATAACACCTGAAATAATAAAGGCACTGGATGAAACCAATATCAAAATCATTCACAAAATGATTAATGACATATACAACACCAGTCATATTCCATCTGACATGAATCAGTCAATTTTCATCAGACTGCCAAAGAAACCTAAACCTACCAACTGTACTGAATTTAGAACACTGAGCTTAATGAGTCACATACTTAAGGTGGTGCTACGTATAATATTGGTAAGAAACAGGACAAAAATAGATGATGAGATAAGTGAACTACAGAGTGGTTTTCTAATTGGTAAAGGAACACGTGAAGGAATATTCAACATGAGAACAATATGTGAGAGATACTGTGAAGTACAGAAAGATATATATATATATGCCTGTTTTATAGACTATGAGTAGGCATTTGACAGAGTTAACCACAACACTATGGTCAAGTGTCTTCAAGATATTGGTATTCCTGGTGAAGACATCAAACTAATCATCAAACTATACTGGACCCAAAAAGCATTCATACAACTTGATAAAGAACTGTCAGATGAAATCAACATCAAAAGACGAGTCAGACAAGGTTGTGAGCTGTCACCATGCCTCTTCAATCTGTACACGGAAATGATTTTTAGAAACATCACAAATCTTAAAGGTGTTACGATAGGTGGTACCAATATCAACAACTTAAGATATGCAGACGATACTGTGTTACTCGCTGATAACGAACAAGATCTTCAAGCAATTATCGATAAAGTGAATGACATAGGACTGACATACAATATGAAAATGAATGCCAAGAAGACCAAATCAATGGTAATTAGTAAGAAATCATATAAACCAACTGTCCATATAACCATCGATGGTACCAACATTGAACAAGTTAATAAATTTCCATATCTGGGCCAGATGATTACAGATGATGGTAAATGTGAAACTGAAATATTAAGACGAATTGAGATAGCGAGAACAACATTTGCAAAGATGAGTAAAGTATTAACATCAAGAAAAATTTCTTTAGAAACAAGGAGAAGGATATTGAAATGTTATGTGTGGTCAACCTTAAGGTATGGAGCGGAAACTTGGACTTTATCTGAACAAATGTGTAAGAGGATAACATCGTTTGGAATGTGGTGCTACAGGAAAATGTTGAAAATACCGTGGACTAAGAAAGAAACAAATGTGAGTGTGTTGACTAAAATGAAGACCAAAGCAGTGCTGTTAAATATAGTAGCATCAAGAAAGCTGTCATACTTTGGGCATATTGTGCGCCACAACAACCTTCATCGTACAATATTAGATGGTAAAATTGATTCAAAGAGAGGACGGGGTAGACCTAGGAAAATGTGGACATCAAACCTGTGAAGCTGTGAGAACTGCGCAACATCGGAGTGTATGGAGGACCATTGCATCCAACCCTCAAGTGGAGGACGGAACTTAATGATGATGAACATTTGGAGATGAGATCATGGAAAGTGGCAAAGGTTTTGATGGAAGATATCAAGTGTGTTACAAAAAGAATGAAATGGTGGAACACTTAGCTGACCACTATGGAAGAAATTGGAGTGAGGCTGGGAATTGAAGATGAAAATGTATGATTGGACAATGAATCAGTCAAGGCAGAATGGAAACCAACATGGAAAATAGTCAAAGAAACATTGAAGAAAGGTGTAAAAAGATGAGTCGAACAGTACAAGATGAAAGAACAAAAAAACCCAAGATGTTTGAGGAACAAGAATGAGAATGCCACCTGTGGCTTACACAGAATCCAGACCCAAGCAAGACATCTGCAATAATGGATATGTTGGAGCAAATGGTAGAGACGAGGTCATGGAAAGTGGCAAGAGGTTTGATGGAGGATGGAATATGCCGAGTGTATTATGAACGAAATGAATGAAATGGTGGAACCCTTAGCTGCAGGTTGCAAGGTTTTAGCAGACAATGAATATCTGTCAAGACACAACCAAGCTTTGATGATATTGGCAGGTGTTTGGGTGAAAGAGTACAATCTCATTGGGAAGTATGCAGTGTGGTATAAGGAGAGAGGGGAATGAGGAACGGTGTTAGAGAATGAGAAAGCCAAACTTGTCTGGAACTTCGAATTACACCATTGAAAAACAATGACTGCAAGGAGACCAGATTTAACTCTTAAGGACAAGGAAAGAAAAATCACCTGTGTATGTTATATGACTTGCCCTCAACAACCAAATCTGGAAACAAAAAGGTTGGAGAAGGTAACAAAATACCGACAACTAGCATTTGAGATGAGGGAGAGATGGTCGGGGTACATGGTAACAGTGGTACCTATAGTAATTGGAGTACTCAGTGATGGCTTCAAGAAAACAATAAGTGAGTTTATGAAAGTGTTTATGAAAAGAGAATTAGTTATTAGAACTGTATCAGAGATGCAGAAGACAATACTAATGGACAGTGAGTCTATCATACGAAAAATCATGTCAGGAGTTATCCAAGGAGAAGAAATTTGTTTAGGCTATATGTTGTATGGATCTCATTTGTAACTAACAACATTTGATAGAAATTTTTACTTGGGCTTATTGTAGCTATTTTACTCAAATAATAGTAATAATAAACTCTGGAAAGATCACCCCAACCTCTGCATGCTGCAAGAAGGGAAATACAGGCATGGCAATCCAGTCATGTCTATGGCCAATGGGGCTCTGACAAAACATCAATTTCATGAATCAAACAACCAGAAAATCAAACTACATTGCTCATTGCATGGGTCAACAAGTAGTGCATCATTTAGTGAAGAACCTGGCTGATGGTGAAAAGTATTTCACTGAAACGAACTCCACCCCCAACCATCAACCACCTATGGAACAGCTCACTAAAGTAAACCTTTAAACAGCCATGGCAGATGGGAAAACAAATCCTCGCAGAAAAAGAAGAAGTGAATGGACAAGGAAGGAGTATAAAGAAGTGATGAAAACATTATTCACTATATACATGCACATACATACAATCGATTCTTTTCGATTATCGTGCAGGTCTGGAAGCATCCTCCGTGATGGTGGGCTTCCCTCCAGATGCCTGGCTAGCTGCACGCATGGCATATCTCACACTAGATTTCCAGGTGGCTCTATTCAAGGGGTCACTTGAACCAAGGCTCCAGCCAGAGATGTCATCCTTCAAAACATCGTGCCATGTCTTTCTTGGTCGCCCAGGTTGCCAACGTCCATCCACAAAAAAGTCTACTGCCTGCTTGATTGTGCCACTAGATCGCTGGACATGGCCATACCAGAGTATACGCCTTTCCTTCATAGTGTGCATTATGTCAGCTAACCCCAGTTTGGATAGCAATTGGCTTGAAGGGGTTGTCTGCACCTGGTCATGTCTGATACTACAGATTCGCCTAATCATTGCCCTATTACGCTGCATTCACAATACGTCACTTTCGGTCATGGGCCATGTTTCCCTGCCGTACAACTTGACATTACGTATACAAGTATTGTATACTTTTCCGCGTGTCCTCAGTGTCAGATGTCTTTATGACAGGGTTGGGAGAAGCTCCTTGAGCTTGCTCCAAGCAGACTTTATACGAGTGATTGAGGCAAGTGAACAGCCACCAACTGCAGAGAGTGTATCACCGAGGTAGCAGAAAGAAGACACCACCTCAAGCACATCAGAGCCAACAGAACTGTTTGCTGGGTTCTGCCGTCCACAGGTCGTGCCTCACATCTACATCTTTTGCATAAGACGTTGGGGTCCACATTTATCTTTTTCAGTCCACTGCACCTTTTGTGCACCCAGTATTTGCACCCACAGCACAAAATGCTGTTGTTACCAACACCAGAAAAGCACACCGCACAGGGATATTTGCCCGACCTCTTNTACAAGTATTGTATACTTTTCCGCGTGTCCTCAGTGTCAGATGTCTTTATGACAGGGTTGGGAGAAGCTCCTTGAGCTTGCTCCAAGCAGACTTTATACGAGTGATTGAGGCAAGTGAACAGCCACCAACTGCAGAGAGTGTATCACCGAGGTAGCAGAAAGAAGACACCACCTCAAGCACATCAGAGCCAACAGAACTGTTTGCTGGGTTCTGCCGTCCACAGGTCGTGCCTCACATCTACATCTTTTGCATAAGACGTTGGGGTCCACATTTATCTTTTTCAGTCCACTGCACCTTTTGTGCACCCAGTATTTGCACCCACAGCACAAAATGCTGTTGTTACCAACACCAGAAAAGCACACCGCACAGGGATATTTGCCCGACCTCTTCAATGTGTCCAAACCAGGGAAGCAAATCATGATCTTGGTCTTGTAAACATTTACTCTGAGTCCTTTCCTTTCCATTTAATCTTTCCAGATAAGTAAACGTCTGGTACACTCCTCTAGAGTCTCTGCTACAATAATGAGGTCATCAGTATACAAGTTCTCCCATGGAACACTCAAACGGAATTCTTTTGATAGTGCCTCTAATACCACTACAAACAGAAGGGGACTCAACACTGAGCCCTGATGCACCCCAACTTTCACTTCAAATTCAGAGCTGTAACCATTTCCAACGCAGACCCGGCTCCTTGCATTGTTGCACATCCCCTGTACTAGTTGGACAATCCATTCTTCAATGCCCAGCTTGTGCATTGCCCACCATATGACCTTGCGCGGAATACGGTCAAAGGCTTTTTCAAGGTCTACAAAAGCCATATAGTTGTTTTTGCCAGCTGCCATATACTTTTCTTGCAATTGCTTAATAACAAAAATGGCATCCGTAGTACCCCTTCCAGGAACAAAACCGAACTGGCATTCATCTATATAGACATGACCCTTGATGACTTTATCAATTAACCCTAATTTTCATCACATGCTCAGTCAGCTTCAGTCCTCTGTAGTTACCACGGTCTTTGTACAGGCACACAATGAAGTTTTCCTCCCAGTCCCTTGGAATCTTTCTGCAAGCAGTAACCAAGTCACGGATCATCTCTGCTCCAGAGTCACCGGCAGCCTTGATCATCTCAAGGACAACACCAGATGGACCTGTCGCTTTGCCATCTTTCATTTGTGAGATGGCAACCTTGATCATGTCAGAGGTGACACTGATTGGGGAGCCATGATGTTGAGGACAGAAGGAAGGTGTGCTGGATCCCACTCAAATTGAATATTTAGGAGCCGATTGAAATGCGTCAAGGTGGCAGACATGTTTGTTAGTAGAGTTTGACTCAATCCCCTCGAAAACAGCTTTGTCAGCCTCAAAACGTGCATGATGGATTGCCCTTCTAGCAACACGTTTTACTGAGTCATATGCTCCACGAGAACCAGTATCTTTTTTTCAAGCCTTGAAAGCTAGCCGCTTGGCCTTAATCAGGCCACCAACCGTCTCGTTCAACCACCAAGTTTTTTTGACGCCAACGGCGAGGTTTACTTTTGCCACAAACTTTTTCAGTAGTCTCTAGTAGACTCCTCTTTAGCCCACTCCAGATGTCCTCAGTATTGGAATTACTTGTGTGTAATTGGCCGTGCAGAGAGAGAGAGAGAGAGAGAGAGAGAGAGAGAGAGAGAGAGAGAGAGAGAGAGAGAGAGAGAGAGAGAGAGAGTTTCTCTTGAAAGAGACTCCGCAGAAGGGGATATCAGCGACTATATATTTATACACGAGAAACATATAGTTTCATTATTTCGAG
>RDPX01000161.1:441720-472660 GCA_003991215.1 Morbakka virulenta
CCTAGCTGACCTTCCAACTCAAATTTATGGTGTCTGAGGGACCAGATTTGTCAAAAGTTTACTCTTAAATGGGAAATGACTTGCCGTGAGATACCCAACAGTCGCAGAGGCCAATCCACCAAGAAAGTTGCTGGATGCCAGACAGACACTTCTTGGATTTTCATTTCATTTTTCTTTAGGGCTTGACTGCCGTAGAACGTGGGAGGAATCCCTTGAACTGCCATTCAACAGTGCTACTGCCGACCAGGATGAGCATCTGCTTCACCTGAAGTTTTTGGCAACAGGCTCTTCTGGGCTTATACCGACCCAACTCAGTAGGTTGTTTAGTATCTACTGGCAACTAGGGTAGAATCCAGAGGAAACGAACAGCAAGAGCCACCAGGCAGGTGGTCTTCAAGGGGTCTGAGCCTGGGGTCTGAGCCTGGACCAAGGAGACCCATGGACGTACAACCTTAATCCCCCCCAATTATTATTATTCACCGCTCAACTTAATCCATTGGGAGAAAACAACATCAAGGAAACATACTTCATATGGAGGAATGCAAACCCCACATCAAGATCAAACATTGATCTCAACAAGCTTGCTAATATGAGAAGAGATATTGTCAAGCAGAAGAGACCAACATACATGGATATGGAATCAGTCAGACCAAAGGTATGACTAGCTTTGCAAACAAATGGTATCAACAATGTTTAAAACACTGGACAACAACAAGAGGATGACACCATTTGACAACTTAGTCTACACTGACCATTCACAAGATACAAATGAAAAATGAAGAAGCAAATGAAGAAAACATAAAAGAATGAAGATAATGACTTCAAGGAACTGTATGACACCATTATCCAGAGACAGGTTGAAACAAAACACTTGAAACTAAAAGACTGACACATGCTGCCTAAAATAACAAAGAACATAAAACCAGGCATCTGATCATACATACCAGAAATAAAAGGAAAAATCAAGCAGCAACTCCAAGCCAAAGCTAAAAGAATCATAAGATATGAAATGTGAAATAAACAGTTCAGACAGAACAAAATTTTCACAACAGATCTCAAGAAGTTCTGCAGAGAACAGGGAAACAGCCCAGTAGAAGTGAAAAACAAACCAACTATGAGAAAAATTGAAGACTTCTGGAGCAAGATATGGGCCATCCATTTTTTATGTTAACACTGAGGGGGGAGGGGGTATCCTAAAAAACGATAAAAATGAACAGAGGAAAGTAGGGTTCACAAGGTGAGAACGTTTACATTTTCAAAAATTTTGCTAACAGTTTTCACAAAGTAGTGACAGCGAAAGACAGGTGTGTAAGTGTAGTTATTCTTATCTATTTTTACACATTTATTGTTTATTTAGAATTACTTTCCATTGTATTTGGCTTGTATCTAATTACAATTGCTTTCATTTCTCACAATAGCCTGGTGTCAATTTTTTACTTTTCGAATTTAAGCATGTGAGCTTCTATAAAAGAAGAATCAATGACATAATTTTTAACTTATTTATCAAAATGGCAGTTGTTGCTTACTCTGGAAATCCGCTTCATTCACTTTCACATTACATAGCTGACCTTCTGCATCCCTACACAAAGATGAATCCATATCACTGTAACAACAGCACTGCTTTTGCCACCTTCATTACACACCAGGAATCCAAGAAGATGAAACCATGGTCTCCTTTGATGTCACATCATTATATACAAGAATCCCCATTGACGACACCTTACGAATTGTAGAGGACCTTCTTGAACATGATGATTCATTGCCATCAAGAACCACACTGAAACCTTCAGCTATCCTGGACCTACTATGAGTACTTCCCACCAACACATACTTTTGCATTATCAACTGCAGACCAAGGGCCAACTGTCTGGGAAAGGTATGTCGATGATGTCTTTACAATCATAAAAAAGAATCACTTACAAGGTTTCTTTGAGCACATCAACAGCCTACACTCAAATATCACATTCACCATGGAGAAAGAAGAACAAAGAGAAATACCCTTCCTGGATGTCCTAGTAAAGAGGCAGGCAGATTGCAGCATTTCTGTTACCATCTACAGGAAACCAACTCACATTGACCAGTGCCTCAATAATGCATCACACCATCCAGTCTCAGCTCGAAATAGTGTCATCACCACTCTGTTTGGAAGAGCAAGAAGCATTATTTCTAAACCACATGACCTCAGAAAAGTAATCATGTAAATAAAGAACCCCTGAAACATATATGTCTGCCTCACATGAAGAATACCAGTGAGCACCTAAGGCGAACTCTCCTACAACAAAACATCCAGTGCTCCTTCTTCACTACATCCAACTTAAGGAAGATCCTCTCAAAACCAAAAGACCCAGTCCCACTTGAGGAGAGGAACAATGTAGTTTACAGACTACAATGTAAGGACTGTCCTGCCTCCTACATAGGTGAATCAAAGCAATCCTTGGGTCAAAGAGAAAAAGAACACAAGAGAGCTGTTCAGAAAGGTGACACCAAGAATCATGAAATAGCCAAACACTGCTGGACACAGGATCATATCTTTGACTGGGAAAATAAAAGAATTATAGACAAGGAAATCAACACAACAAGAAAAATAAAAAAACAATCCATTCCCTGCAATGCAACAATCACATCAACAGTATATCCTGCACCCTACCAGTAATATGGCTTCCAGCACAAAAGAAAGAAACACAACAAACACAACATATGTATGGGGCCACTTTCTGAAACAACTTGAGCCCTGTCTACATGTATGTCTGCACTACCTAAGTATAAAAAAATATAGCCATATCTAGTCATTTCAGTAGCCTGACGATGGGAGAAGTATTTCTCGAAACATAGCTCAAAAAAAGCTTATGACTCATGACATGATAAAGCTCTTACTTCTATGGCTTCCTCTGAGTCCATAAAGTTCAGAATATTCAAGATCATTAGGGAAACATTTGATAGTGTTTTACACTCCTGGATTGTCAGGGTAATGTAATTCTATTATTCTTCTTCCCCTTTGATCTTCTTCCAACTTGAAGCTTGGCCAGCCACTCTGCATTTCTTCTACCACATGCTCCTATTGCTTGCATAGTCCTCCTCAGTTTCAACTGTTTTCATATCACTCTTCACTCTATCTCTGCAACTCAACCTCTGGCACCCTTCATTTTTCAACAACATGCTGATGGTACACTTGCTTCACAATACCATACTCCTCTCTACTCATACTCTACTCAACCAGCAGAGTCTAGCTTCTTGAGCTTTTCTCCCCACTTCAAAAACTTTGGCATGCCTTCTCAAATCTGCACTTGCTCTGTTCCCACAGAGATACTTCAGTCATCCATCACACCATCCTCATCTCTGGTTTCCAGCTCCCTCTCTTGTGCTTTCTTCAATGGCCAAGTTACAGCTCCATACAGCATAACAAGTCTGGTGGCCACGTTATAGAAATAGCTCCTGAGATGAAGTGGCACCTTTTTATCACAGACAACTGCATTATTCACAGACCATTTCCTGCAGGTACTCCCAACTCTTGCATTGACTTCTTCCTAACAGCCTCCCTGATTTTCAATGATGGAACCTAAATACTTGAACTTACCCACTGCCTTTCTCTCCTCTCCATGTATATCCACTATCTTAAGGGTTTTGACAACTTGCCTACTTGAAAACATTACTTCCATCTTCTTAGCTTTCACATTTAAGCCCCTCTTCTCTCAAAGCTGGCTTTCCTCATTGGCTGTAATGGCTAAATTGTCAACAAAAAGGAGTTCCTGTGGAGGACTGCTGCAGGGAAAAGATTGCACCAACTGTGCATCTTCCTTCCATGAATGTTAACTGCATGGTGTCTGTCTCAACTATCCTTCTTAATTTCTTGTCCAGGATCTTCTCATAGAGCTTCATTGCTTGTTACAGAAACTTTATTCCTCTGTAATTGTTGTAGTTCAAATTGGCTCGCTTTTGCTTGTCTTGCAGTCCCAGTTGTCACATACAGTTTCAACATTATCAATTAGCAACTTATAGAAGTAAAGAAACTAGACACAAAGAGCAGAAAACTATTGACATCAGAAAGAATGCATCACATAAAGACATGTTGACTATACCTACCATGAAAGACCAGTGCAAGGATGCCCACCCAAGTCAAGATGACATTTAAAATCACAACAGTGGGTCTGAATAATTATATAGAGACAACAGAAGATGATCTGCTAGTCCTGGTAAGTGATCACCAATGTAACAAGAAGCTGTATTTCATTTCAAAGCAAGCTAAAAAGTACACTAAAGAAGTAAACACCATGGAAATACCAATGAAAGCTGACAATGGTATCATGATGTTTGCAAAGAGGATCAAAGAGGAGGTGAAGAAAAGCTGAAAAGAGGATGACTTGATCATGAGTAGCAAAACTAATGCATGGACAATACCCAACAAGAGTGTACAAACCAGATGTCGAGCAAAACTGGCCACATAAGCATTTGGTAAGTAATGTGCTACAATGCGGGGTTTTTTTGTGAAAAAGCTTGTCAAGATGTTGGGTTATATCTCAATGCACCAAAAACAAAATACATGCATCTGAATCCATCAAATGACACGAGGTTGCTTTCATCAGATGGCTCTGAAATTGAATAAGTTGATGACTTTAAATACTTGAGAAGCTACTGTGAAACCAAATATGACATGAATGGTAGGATTGCACTGGCTTGGAGTGCACTTCATTCTTTAGACCAAAGTCTTCAAGGCATGCACAAAGATGATTCTCTTGTAGAATCATCTCTGTGCATGCGTAGAATCATGGACTAAATGTGGCATGTCAAAAACGTCTCAATGGTACATACTCTTGAATGCTTCAACTTGCATACAACATTTTCTGGAAAAATCATTCCACAATGAGTTATATGGTTCCTTACCTCATGTATCAGATATTGTGAGGCAGACATGACTTTTACTTGTAGCTATAATATTAATATTTAAAATTAATGTTTATCTTAAGGAAATAAATTATTAAGGAAATAAAGATGTTTCCTTGGGTTTTCAGTTTAAAAGCAAAAACAAATATGGTCAAATGGTCTTTCTATGCTTTATTTCTAATCTTTATATTTTTCCTATCCCTCCAGTTCTCCTCTTGGTAACTCTGACCAAAAAGAGGTCTCTTATTTCTATTGCTCCTCTGTCAGCATTTTCATGCAAACCTCTCCCTTATCACATTTCTTACAACTTTAAGCAAGTGTTTTATAATTCCCTAACTGGTATTCCTTGCAATTGCTTTTTTTCATGTTACCAACAGCATTGATACCAACCTCAATTCATGTTCTGAATTCAGGTTGGTATCAATGCTTTTTCACCTCATTGGTGGCACCCAAAACTGTCTTGTTAATCTCTCTGGTTCTCACCTGCATATCCTGTAGCTATAGTGCAGTCCAACCACCCCCACCAACAGCTTTCTCACTTGATCAAAATGCTCTTAAATTTTATAGTAAAATATTGTTCACAGCATGCTTAAAAATTTGCTTTTTGTACCAATTTTATTCTTTTGCAATTACTAAGCACAAAAACCATACAACTACAAAGCACAAAAATTTTGAAAACTGTGTCTCTTGCTTAAAAAATCTATATTTATCAAGATGCAGTTTACATCAACACTTCTTACTTCTTCACAGGATACGGCAAAAGTTCTCTTCTCTTAGTCTTTTATTTTCCTTTGGTATTTAACACATAAATGTCAATTGGAAAATCAAAATACAGTTCCTTATATATCAGCTGTGAAACAATACATATTCCATACCATTATAACCGACTCACTAATTTAACATTACAACTTTACCTTTAAAATTATCTTCCTTACTATACGCAGGGTTGATGCTTATTTGCCATACAGCCTTATTGACAAAGATAAAAGTTCTAGTATTCAAGTCCCCTTTAGTGAACCAAGTGTTTCGTAACTTGTGAAACTGCATGTCCCACACAACATTTCAACGTTGTTCAGCAGTCCAAAATGGTTACATAAACAAAAATTCGTTCCACCGCGCCAATGACATGATAGGGCAGGATTAAACTTGTTGTACAAGCTGAGATGTATAACTTAAGATTGCGCGTGCTAAGACGGGCCTAATCTGTTCCTTGTCGGGGGAGTCGTTAGATTCTTTCTGGGCTCGAATTACTTCTCACATTGTTAACGTCGGTCCGATGAAAATTTCTCTGACCATCTATGCCCACATCCAACTGCAGTGCAAACGTAACAAAGACGCATGTGGTCTGCTTTACTGGACTGCGACTGAAAAAACACTGCCTCCTCAGTACCACAGCGTGGGCACTTATACTCCACTGATCGTGGTAGAGTGGGGTCAGCAACCACATCGGCACTAATCTGTGACATTTCATTTACATCATGAACAATCCTGTTTACATAGATGCAACTATTAAGTGCAGTTTCCGTGTAGTCACAGTTACGACAAGAGTACATGAGGATTTTCCTTTCTTTGAGTTCCTTTGGGTAGAGCATGTTGTTACATTCCTGACAAAAGCGTATCCCCACAAAACTTGGGGTCGGATCTGATTCACTCGGACCTATATCTTCATCCATTACAACCCTTAAAACATTAAAACTTAAAAAACAAAATTTGATTCTTGTAAACGGGGCACAAAACTCTGCTGTAGGGGTTACAAAACTAATGGCAAACTACCACTTCAAGATGGATGATAAAATAATAAGTCCCAGTTGTAGAACGAGGTTAATGCAGCATGTCTTCCTCTACCTCGTTATGATTTACTATGTTGTTGCACTTCTTATGTCTGGCCTTTTTCCACAGCAAATGTCAGCAAATAGTATATTTGTAGTATTGTTTTTTGTAAGGCCAGTGGTGAAAGGAAATGGATGAAACCAAGCCAATTGATGCTACTGAAGTGTTAAATGACAGGGAAGCTACTTCTTTTAGCGAAAGTCGTATAGAAAATAATGAACAAGGCCCTTGTACAGACACAGCAAATACAAGACCAGTTCTTCAGAAAATACAGCCCCAAAGTTCAAGTTATTTCTCCGGATCCTACGCAACCCCATGGGATCAACCAACAGCTTCAAGCCAGGAAATACCTCGTGGCAAAATTGATAGCGAAGTATGATAATGAAACTATTCCTTTTTTAACAAATATATTTCCCCTTACTCTTACTTTTTGTAGACTCATTATACTCATAGCCATAGGCACACTCAAACTTCTTCTAGTCCTGGGATAATCAGAATGTACATTATATTCTACCCTGTATATATCTGATCATAAACACAAGCAATTCACAGACTGAGATTTATGTCTGAGCTTATTGACACTGACAATGGATCATAGTGTTGTATTTCTGCTATATTAACATTGTGTTTATTTTTGTTCTTTTAGACTATATATATATATTTGAGTTATTAGTTGCTTTGAGCCAACATTACACGGTTTACTACAATCAAAGCAACTGATAACTCAAATATTAGTTGCTTTGAGCCAACATTACACGGTTTACTACAGACTAATACATAGAACAGAAGTTAAAAGTAGTAAACAGATTGGACTAATACATAGAACAGAAGTTAAAAGTAGTACACAGATGTCATTCTTGGTACAGACTTCCAAGAGCAGCATAAAAGTATAACAATTGAGTATGGTGGAAGTAAACCTCCACTGACATTTTCAGCATTAACTACCATCAAAACCAAACCACCAAAACTGTTTGAACACTTGTCACAAGATTGCAAACCGATTGCGACGAAATCAAGAAAATATTCCAGTGTCGATAAGAGTTTTATTACATCTGAAGTTCAAAGGTTGCTAGAGCTTGGTATCATTGAACCAAGTACTTCACCATGGCGGGCACAAGTTATTGTTGTTCAAGAGAAAACAAAGAAACGAATGGTAGTAGACTATTCAGAAACAATTAATAAATACACCCAGTTAGACGCGTATCCTTTACCGAAAATCGATGAAATGGTAAATGCTATTGCAAAGTATAAGGTATTCAGTACAATAGATTTGCGTTCAGCCTATTATCAAATTCCATTATCAGAAGAAGACAGGCAATTCACGGCCTTTGAGGCAGATGGAAAGTTGTACCAGTTCACAAGAATGCCATTCGGAATAACCAATGGATCGTCCTGTTTCCAAAGAGAAATGGATTCATTTATCGACACTAGCAAATTGTCTGATGCATTTCCTTATTTAGATAATATTACAATATGTGGGAATAATCAGGAAGAACACGATGCAAACCTTGAGGAATTTATGAAAGCTGCAAAGGAGAAGGATCTCACATTTAGTGAAGAGAAATGCACATTTTCTACAGATGTCATTCATTTATTAGGATATCGTATATCTCATAACTCAGTACAGCCTGATCCAGATCGATTAGCACCCTTACTTAACTTACCTATACCTAAAAACCCGAAGGAATTAAAGCGAGTGATCGGTCTGTTTTCGTATTATGCTAGGTGGATACACAAGTTTTCAGATAAGATTCGAATTCTGAATATTGTTACCAAATTCCCATTGTCCAATGATGAGGTCAAAGCTTTTGAATCACTAAAACAGGAACTTACAACAGTTGCAATGCAACCTATCGATGAGAATATGCCATTTACGGTCGAAACAGATGCTTCTGATTTTGCGATTTCTGCAACTCTTAATCAGGGTGGTAGACCAGTCGCATTTCACTCTCGGACATTACAAGGAAGTGAACAGTTCCATTCACCAGTTGAAAAAGAAGCACAAGCAATAGTCGAGTCTATTCACCATTGGAGGCATTTTCTTTTGGGTAGACATTTCACTTTAATTACTGATCAACGTTCTGTGTCATACATGTATGATTATAAATCAACTAGTAAAATAAAGAATGATAAAATCATGCGCTGGAGAATTGCTTTATCTCCATACTCATATAGTATTCATTATCGACCTGGTAGTTGTAATAGTGGACCTGACACTTTCACAAGAGTTAAGTGCGCTGCGATACCATCAGAAAATCTACACCACATACATGCAGCTTTATGCCACCCAGGAGTTACACGTCTTTATCACTTTGTCAAAGTTAGAAATCTTCCTTATTCTTTGGAAAATGTTAAGCAGGTATGTAGGGACTGTAGTATTTGTCAAGAAGTTAAGCCCAGATTTTACAAGCCCTCTCAAACGAACTTAATCAAAGCTACTCAGCCATTCGAGAGGATATCAATAGATTTCAAGGGACCTTTACCCTCAGCAGCCAGACATCAGTTTTTACTAACAATTGTGGATGAGTATTCTCGGTTTCCGTTTGCATACCCTGTAAATGATGTGAGTACACAAACAGTTATAAAATGTTTAATGAATTTATTTTCCATCTTTGGCATGCCAGGGTATATACACTCAGATAGAGGCACCGCATTCATGTCAACAGAACTTAAGCAGTGGTTATTCTCGAAAGGTATCGCCACTAGTAGAACAACACCATACAATCCAACCGGTAATGGACAGGTTGAGAGGTATAATAGTATTATTTGGAGATCTGTACTACTTGCTCTAAAATCTCGAAACCTGCCAATAAATCAATGGGAAAAAGTATTGCCTGATGCGCTTCATTCTACAAGGTCATTGTTATGCACATCAACAAATTGTACACCACACGAACGACTTTTCGATTACCAACGTCGTTCGGTCACTGGGACCTCAATGCCATCATGGTTAATGAGTCCAAGACCAGTCCTAATGCGAAGAAATGTACGCAACAGTAAATATGATCCACTAGTAGATGAAGTGAGTTTAATCGAAGCGAATCCGCATTATGCTCATGTTAAACTTCCAGATGGTAGAGAAACAACAGTATCAACAAAACAACTCGCCCCAATCGGAAATCCCCATCTGGATACCGAGCAGATGTCCATAATTGATATTGACACTATAAATGATGGTGACAAAGAAAATAGCCAAACCGAGAACGATATTGTGGACACTCCAGATACTTCAGAAGCATTAATAAACGTACGAAGATCAGAAAGAATAAGAAGAGCTCCAAATAGATTGGACTTATGATTGTTTAATACATTCTGGTTGAAACCAAATTTAGGCAACTGATCAGCGTCGCTATGTTGGGTTGGCCATTTGTGGTGCTCCAATGCACACCACACATGTTTTATTCATTTATAGGCAATCTAACAGCATCGCTATGTTAGTTTGGCCTTCCGTTATGTTGGATTATTTTGTGTTATGACTCTGGACAATAATTAAAAATAGCAGAGGGTGAATGTTGTATTTCTGCTATATTAACATTGTGTTTATTTTTGTTCTTTTAGACTATATATATATTTGAGTTATTAGTTGCTTTGAGCCAACATTACACGGTTTACTACACATAGTATATATCACTTATTGGTATTAACACTTGTTAATTGTTAAATACCTTTTTAAAAATTCGATTTTACATTGTATAGGGAGTTACTGTTGTAGTTTGTGAGTTAGATTACACAGCATTGTTTGTGTTGTATGTCACTTGTGACAGTTATCCAACAATATAAACGTGATGAAAAGTTTACCTTTAGGCTTCAAGTGGTCATATCATTTTGAATCTGTAAGTATTTTGTCCAATGCCTCGATATGAACTGCATGCATTCACCTAGGATGTTTTTGATAAGAGTTTTTTGTGCACATGCCTGCCAATATATTGTTTATGAAGAAAGGTAATGGACATACAGAGTGGTGGACCAACTTTAGTAAAAATGAACTGATTACTATAGGATAATCTAGATTTGGTTTATGGTTATTTTTCATGTCTTCTTATCCACAGTTCCAGCCACTTATTGAGTGGTATATCCTGGTATGCACAATTCCAAGTAAACCAAACAGCCTTATTTTTATATGGATTGGCATCATCAGTGAGAAATTCTGACCCACAAATGACATCTCTGGCACTAAAAGTATATGAACTTTAATTCCTGAGAGTTTACTGTCTGCTTCACATAGCAATTGTCTATCCTGCAACAATTGAGTTACATTATTCTGGGGGTAACTTAGTAATTGCTCAACTGTACCATTGTCACCGTCTAACAACAGTGCTGGTGAGTACCCTCTGTACTGATTTCATGGTCTACTTTTTATCCATATCCCTACCTGTCAAGTCCAGCCTGAGTTGCTGGATTGCAGTATACTGGTGTTAGAGGTCACCTGGACCCATTTCTAGACAAGTCTGAAAATACCTCTGATAGCATCTTAATTTCAGAAATAAGAATTATGGAATTAATGTAAATCAAAACAGACTGTAGTGACTCAACTGGAAGAGAAAAAGACAGTCAAAGTTAACAAAGTTTCTTCAGCTAAACATAGAGCTTTTATGTCAAATGGAGGCCAAGACAGAGGAAACTCAATGGGTTGGAAAATGAGGTGAAGAATATAAGGGAAGAAGAAGGAAGAGAAGAAGAAGGCTGTAGGTGGAGTTGGTCAGGCACAGTTTTGGAAGAAGAAAAGGTGTGGGGCTTGTCAGAAAAGTAAGAGTGTTTAACTTTGTTATCAGTTGAAAATTCTGAACTACTCAGAGGAAACCATAGATGTGTGAGCTTTATCATTTCTTGTGTCATAAGTTTTTCCTAAGTTACATTTTGAGAGATACTTCTCCCATCATCAGGCTACTGACGTGACTAGGTACCTATGTTGTGTTTGTTGTGTTTCTTTCTTTAGTGCTGGAAGCCATATTTCTGGAAGGGTATAGAATATACTGTTGATGTGATTTCTGTGCTGTAGGGAATGGATTGTTTCTTTTATTTTTCTTGTTGTTGTGTTGATTTTCTTGTCTATGATCCTCTATCCTTTATCCTTTATTTCCAAGACAAAAGTGTGATTTTGTGTCTAGCAGTGTTTGACTATTTCACAATTCTTGGTGTCAACTGGACTGACAAGGCTAAGTAATTTGGTTGAAGTTCCTAATAGAAATCTTGCAGATGAAACAATTTAGGATAAAGAGCCATAAAGTGTTGCACAAGATGAATTTTTAGGAAGCAGCCTGATAAAATGGAGCTCTCACATCTTACCAAAAGAAGAACAAATTATTACAAGTATATTTTGTGGGAGTGTTCTCAAGTTAGCCAAACAAAATAGGTGACGTTGATGATTTGGAGAGAGGGTTAAAGACAACTGATGAAATTACTGTTCAGTGCTCACATAATGCTATCCCAAAGCTGCTTCATGAAGAAGTTAAAATCCATCTTTAAGACTTATGGAATCATGGGTTGATAATAAAGTCAATGCCAGCATTGTCAACCTTAGCGTTGATTGCATGGAAAAAGGGGGTGGAATACTTCTTTGTTGTGATTTCTGCAAGGTGAATACAAAGATAATCTCTGATAGTCATCCTCCTCCAAGAGTCCATGGTGCAATCAATAGTTTAGGTGGAAGGAGAAGACAGCATTTGTTGCCCTTGGGGCCTATATCATTGGGTTGACAAATGCCCTTGCCTGTTTTCAGCAATTTATAGAAGAAACACTTGCTGACTTCAAGACCAATTTGCAATGCTGTACTTAGATGACACTGTTATTTACTGAGATACATTCATGGACCATGTCCAACATATTCAGAGAGTCTTGTTTTGGTTGAGAGAGAAGGAACTGTAACTGAAGCTTTAAAACTGTTCATTCTTTCAGTCTTATGTTAAATATCTTGGTAGAATTGTGTCAGCAGAGTGGTATCTGTTGAATGATGGAAATCTGGAGGCTGTTCATGTTTTGAAGGAAAATATACCTAAGAATGTTGGCTAAGTCCATATTTTTGGGTTACTTTGATATCCTAGCAGGTTTGTTAAGACATTGCATCCATTGCCAAATCAGTAACTGATCTTCTGTGTGCTGATGTGGATGATGCTACTTTGAAATGTGTCAGTGGTAGAAAATATGGAGATTTGAAATTTTCCTAATTTGAGTTCTGAGATTTTAAATCTATCTCACATTCATGATTTGGCTCACTAAATTCTGCTTTTTCCAATAGTGTGTACTAATCCATTATTTATTTTGCTGCACTTTTGGAACTGCCAAGGGGAGCATTATCAAAATAAGGTCAAGATGACCATTTACTCCTATCCCGGCCATTGAAATTAAGGGTGTTTTTAATTTCTTTACATTTTAGCCATTGGATTTTTTATTGTACATATTGTGAACTTGTAAATAAATTTTCTTTTTACTTGGCAGTTGATACATACATACATACATACATATATACATACATATATACATACCAGTATTTTCCCCAAAGACCATGCTTGGTCTCATTCAAGCATGAAATACCAGTTTGAGGACTGGTGGGGTATAGTCTTTCTCACATGGGCAGGTGAAGTGCTCTTCAGCCTTGGATGGCAATCACCTAGAGATGGTGTCTCAATAAAAACACTGGTCCCCATTACCTTAATGGGTTGGTGTCAGGAAGGGCATCTGGCCTATAAAAACTATTTCATCATACCCTGAAATGACATCCAAAGATATCCTGCATAACTGCATAAACGAGACTGGAACTAATTTAAGTGAAGGTGTTGCACACAGTAGGACTTTTGTTCGATATAGGCAAAATCAGACCATTATCAAGCTACTACATCAACCAAAACTGAAAGAGGTGATGACAAGCTTCAGACTCTGTAGTCTGAATGTGGGAAGTTTGAGAGGTAAATCTGGTGAAGTAGCAGAGTTTCTTGAGCGAAGACACATTGATTTGTGCTGCATCCAAGAAACACGATGGAGAGGGAAATCTGTAAGAATGATAGAAGGGAAAAAGGCAACATACAAGCTGTTTTGGATTGGTAATGGAAAAGGCACAGGTGGTGTAGGTATCTTTGTTGCAGAGAAATGGATAGACAAGGTGATTGATGTCAAACGCATAAATGATCGAATTATGCTGATTAAACTGATGATAGGTGAGACAATCTTCACAGCAATATCAGTGTATGCACCACAATGTGTCTTAAGTGAAGAAGTCAAGGATGAATTCTATGACAGTCTCATTGCAGTCACTGGTAAGCTGGCAGAGAAAGAAATTGTTGCTATTGCAGGTGATCTAAATGGCCATGTTGGAAGAACAGCATCTGGATTTGAGGGAGTCCATGGAGGAAATGGACATGGTGACCGAAATAAGGAGGGTGAAAGAATTCTAGAGTTTGGACTTGCCATGGACATGTTGGTGGCGAATACTATTTTTAAGAAAAGGAATAGCCATCTGGTAACCTATGAGTCTGGGACAGCTATGACTCAAGTGGACTACATTTTGGTAAAGACAAAAGACAGGAAGTATTTGCAAGATGTAAAAGTGATACCTGGTGAAGAATTTGTGACCCAGCATAAGCCAGTAATTTGTGACTTCAGGATTAAGAAAGTACATAAAGTGAAAAGAAAGTATATCCCAAGGAGAAAGGTGTGGAGACTAAATGATGGACAAGTAAAGCAGGCCTTTGAAGATCAAGTGAATGGAATTGTGGGTGATAGTCCAGGAAATGACCTACGAAGTGTGGGCAAGCAATGGGAGAAGATCAAGGAAACACTTTTGAAAGTCACAGACCAAGTCTGTGGCTGGACAAAAGGGTCTCCACTTCATAGAGTGACGTGGTGGTGGAATCCTTCTGTTGAAAATTATGTGAAAGAGAAGAGAAGGCTGTGGAGTCAATGGAAAAAGGGGTTAGTTAACAAAGAAAGGTATCTGGAGGCCAAGAGAGCAGCTAGGCAAGCAATCTACAAAGCAAAGATGGATACTGAGAAAAGAAGGACATAATGTGTAGAGATGACCAGAAGAATGAAGTATTCAAGATAGCTAAGCAGATGATCAAGACAAATCAGGATATCATTGGAGAAAAGTGTATCAGAAATGATGATGGAGAACTTGCAACAAGTGAAGAGAAGAATGCCTGGAAGTGCTATTATGACAGATTGTTGAACACAGTTTTCTTCGGTGAGAGAAAATCTTAGAGAGGTGGAAACAGTATCTGGAACAACCATTTTTAATGAGAAAGAAATGGTGAGGGAAGCTGTAAAGAAAATAAAGAAAGGCAAAGCAGCCGGTCCTTCAGGAGTTATGGCAGAGATGGTCAAAGCTGCAGGTGAGAAAGGTGTAGAGATGATCACTGATCTAACAAATCAGATCATAAGAGATGGTGTCATTCCTGAGGACTGGGAAATAAGTACAATTATCAATTGTACAGAGGAAAAGGAGAAGCCCTAGAAAGAGGTAATTACAGAGGATTAAAGCTAATGGACCAAGTCCTGAAAGTTGTTGAAAGAGTTATGGAAAAACAAATTAGAAGTGAAATAAACATCAAAGACATGCAATTTGGTTTATTTCTTGCATTTGTCTTACAAATGCAAGAAAAATACCTTGGGAAGAACAAAAGGCTGTACTTTGCCTTTGTGGATTTGGAAAAAACCTTCCAAGAGAAGTTGTTTGGTGGGCTTTATGGAAACTAGGAGTAAGTGAATGGCTGATTAAGGTTGTTCAGGCAATGTACAGAAATACTAAAAGTCGGGTAAGGGTCAACAGTTCCTATACTAAGAGTTTTGGTGTGGGAGTTGGAGTTCATCAGGGATCTGTAATAAGTCCACTGCTTTTTATTTGTGTTTTGGAAGCACTGTCAAGAGAGTTTCGAAAGGGTTGCCCAGAGGAATCGATATATGCAGATGACCTGGTTCTCACCATTGAGACATTGGATGATCTGCTTGCTAAGTTAAAGACTTGGAAGAAGGGTTTGGAAGGTAGAGGTTTGACAGTGAACATGGGAAAAACAAAAGTGATGGTCAGTGGACACAATTTTTGGTGCTTGAATGTCCCATTGTTTTACACCATTATCATCTGGAATATCCTCAGACAGTTATCCATTGAAAATAACACAACCTTTCATTTCCTCATGCAACTTCTTGAACATGCTCACAAAGAGCAGTGGACAGCCTACCTTCCCAAGTGTCATCCACAAACCATCACAGTTCATAGTATAGAAAGCCTTCGTTAAATTAACAAAGACTTGACTCAGCAGTATCTGCTGCTCAATACATTTTTCTTGGAGTTGAATTACAGTAAATATCATGTCAATGGTGCCACTACCATATCGAAAGCCACTCAGCAATTCAGGATTAGTAGTTTGAGAGATACCTTCCATTAGTCTGTTTAAGAGGAGCCTTGCAAAAACTTTGCCCGCAGCTTCTGGGAGTGTAATACCTCAATAGTGATCACATACATCTTTCTCTCCTATTCCTTTATACATAGATACTACGATGCCATCCACCCAACCCTTGGGTATGTTGGTGTCATGCCAGTTCTTAGTAATAAGACTGAACACTGCATTGGTCACATTTTTGCTTCCAATCTTTGGAAGTTCATCTGGGAGGCCATCTTGACCAGGTGCCTTACCAGTATTTATTTGCTTGAAAGTGACTACTTCTTCTTCATGACTTGGTAGTCGATCCATTCTAAACTTAACAAAACATTGTGTGCGATTCTGTATGGCATTCATATCTGCTACTGATGGATGAGTAAACATGTAAGCAAATTGTTATCCCAGTACTGCAGAATCCTCTTTGATTCTTTTATAACATCCATGTTGTCTCTTGACTTTAGAGGAACCACATAAGATTTTGAAGGGCCAAATACTTCATACAATAGACCATAAAAAGGTTTATTTCCTCAGTGAGTGTCATATGCTCTTTGAATTTCTGAAGAAATCTGTGACCACCACTCATTCTTCTTTCTTCTAGGATGGGGTTGTAAAACTGCTTTGTGTTCTTTGAAGGCCACCTCTGTTCCTAATTAATAATAATATATATAAATATAAATATATATATAATATATTGAAAGCCTATATAATATATTTTTTATATTGGTTTTGACATCGTTTTCCCCAGTAATTGGTGCTCAGATGGTGCCCTTCACAGGGACTTGGATTTGGCAGTGAGGAATTTCTTGGCCAGATGCCCTTCCTGAAGCCAATCAATGGCTTTTTCTTTTGTGAATTTCCAAAGTTGCCCGCTCGGGGAATCAAACCCAGAATTCTTGGTTATGGTGCAGTTGCACTAACCATGAAGCCACTTCTCCTCTTTGTTCCTAATTATATGTTTACCATAACTTGTTTTTACTAATATAATTAATTATTGGCTTATTAAATTACTGTTAGGCATCAGCTGTGTAGCACATACAAGAGCACATTTTATCACTTGGTGTGTTTAGGGTTATGTTTTCATATATTTAACTATGTGAATAATAAATACACGGGAAGCAAAAAAATGTCTTTTTATATTTCATCTTCAGCAAAATCAACAAGCTGTATTGTGGCATTACAGGGAGCATAATTATGACAGTTTCAGTTTTCCCCAAATGGAAACACAATTTTCAGTGAGTACTTCTGACATTACAGACAATGTATCTGCACCAGAGGGAAAAACAATTTTATGTCATGGTATGTATAATTTGTGAATGTTATGGAAATATCTTTTCACTGCAAGTGTTAACATAATTTTTCTTTAAAATAATCAAGATAAATTTTTACCAATCTTACAGTTGTGTAGATACAATTCATGGTTTTTGAGGGATATTTACAAAAATATTGTTAGAAAACTCCATAAGACAGGACAATTTTTGTTTTCTTCAGTTATTTCTTCATTTCAGTTATGTGTAACGTAAGTCTAAAGGACAGGCTCAGTTCTAATGAACTCAGAAGGAGATTGAATCTGGACAGTATTGGCAGCTGTATGCAGAATAGGATGCTTTGTTGGTTTAGGTATGTGGAGAGAATGAACAAGAATGCTTGGGCAAGTAGATCCAGAACAATCAAGGTGACAGGAACCACTGACAGAGGGAGACTGAAGAAAACATGGGAGGAAGTGATTAGGATGGATCTCAAACAAAAAGGTGTCAACAGAGATCTGGTGAAGGATAGGATAACTTGGAAGTCAATTTCAAGAAAGCATCCAACACATGCTAGCATGTAAAATGGACATTAAACCAATGATGATGATGATGATGATGATGATGATGATGATGATGATGATGATGTAAAACCCAAAATTTGTGTGTTCTAGATATATGGTGTAACCAGGACTTGAGAATCTTGTCCGTACTTGTGGGTATATAACCCTATATTTTCTCTGTTTTTGCCATTGTATTGGATGGCCACTCTTTACTCATTTGTATTAAGAGCATTGTATTTCATTTTGTCAAAAGAATTTAGTTTTTCCTTTTAAAGTTATGTTGTGCTGTTAGTTGAATTGTCTGTATCAGCATTTCTTATAATTATAGAACCTTATCTTCATTGATGGATGTTGTACTTTTGAATAAAATTTCTAGTTTCATGTGTTTTAATTACAACTTCCTTTAAAAATTCTGCCATGATTGAAACTTCTCTTCTAAGCACATCTACTTCTTTCTCTATTTTTCTTTCCATTTTGATTGTTTGCATTCATTTTCATTTGTTTGGGGTTCTTTTTTCATTTTATTTGTAAGCTTATTATAGAAGCCATGGTATATATCAGCTTGTTAAGTTCAGTAAAGTTAAGTTTATATTCTTGCATTAATTAATTTATTGCAAGTTGACAATCTATTGTATTCAGCCTCTTTTTTTATTTTCTTATTTTTTTGTTGGTTTTTGTTAAAAGTGATCTGTTCTTTTTTTTTTATGTTTCTGTCTTTGGCAAGCTCTAAGTAAGTAAGTAAGTTTTTATTTGCCACAAACATAAAATAAAAAATGTTTACAAATGTTTAAAAAAAGAAAGGCCTAGAAAGTTAATAAATTACAATTTAAAGTTAATTTACAAACTTTTGTACGAGTTAATACTAAAAAGAATGTTGCATAAAAATATTACAATTTGAATTAAAATAAAAATAGTGACGGGAAAAAAAAATCACCCCTAATTGAAGTGGCAGGGATAACATTAAAAGGTCAATCTGACCTTATTTCCATAATGGTCCTTTAAGAGGTGATTATCTCTCTTCATATATTGTGATTTATTTCCTTTACTGCAGCTTTATTTCCTACTCGAAACTTGGCTTCACCATTTATCTATACAGTTGTAGAAATTAAAGACAAAGAACTTGTTTTTGAAAAGTTATTATTTAGTATTACATCTGTAACTTCTCACCAATTGCTNTTATATTCTTGCATTAATTAATTTATTGCAAGTTGACAATCTATTGTATTCAGCCTCTTTTTTTATTTTCTTATTTTTTTGTTGGTTTTTGTTAAAAGTGATCTGTTCTTTTTTTTTTATGTTTCTGTCTTTGGCAAGCTCTAAGTAAGTAAGTAAGTTTTTATTTGCCACAAACATAAAATAAAAAATGTTTACAAATGTTTAAAAAAAGAAAGGCCTAGAAAGTTAATAAATTACAATTTAAAGTTAATTTACAAACTTTTGTACGAGTTAATACTAAAAAGAATGTTGCATAAAAATATTACAATTTGAATTAAAATAAAAATAGTGACGGGAAAAAAAAATCACCCCTAATTGAAGTGGCAGGGATAACATTAAAAGGTCAATCTGACCTTATTTCCATAATGGTCCTTTAAGAGGTGATTATCTCTCTTCATATATTGTGATTTATTTCCTTTACTGCAGCTTTATTTCCTACTCGAAACTTGGCTTCACCATTTATCTATACAGTTGTAGAAATTAAAGACAAAGAACTTGTTTTTGAAAAGTTATTATTTAGTATTACATCTGTAACTTCTCACCAATTGCTTCACTTAAGGATTTCATTTGATTACTACCACCACTACAGAGGTTATGTTTCGCCAACATGTTAGCATTTATCTGTTCATGTACAAAATAACTCTAGCAGTTATAAAAGGATTTAGGTGAAAATCCTGTAATATTTTTATAGTAGCACGAGGGAGAACTGATTAAATTTTGATGTTAGTTGGGGTCACAGACTGGATTTTGTTTGAGTTTTTGCACGATTTTTTTGCTTCCATCACCTGCAGATTTGTTACCAAATTTTAGTACCATGAGTGGAAGCCTAAAGAACTTAGGTTGGGAGAGTGTTAGACTGAAGGCCTGAAAGCCCATGGTTTAATACCAGATCCCAACGGCATTGTTTTTTTGGTGCTTTTTTGTTTTTTGTAGGTTTTTTTACTTTTAAGTTGGTCTTTTTTAGTAAATTCAGGACTCCATTATTTAGTAACAATTTCAATGTGGAGTAAATAAGCTTCTTGGTGGAGATTTGACCTCTCTGAGTTCTTTTCCAGTCAGTTATTGTAACATTTGATTAATATTCTTTATGCCTTTGTTTTTCCTTTTCAGCTATGCAACTTCTATTCTAGTGTCAAATGTTGCTTTGTGTGAAGGGTATCCATAAAGCAGTACTTTTCAATATAAACTGTTTTACTGGGTCTTTCATTGATGGTGCACTGGTAAACAGTGGGCCCATTTTTGTCTTTCACAGATTCCCATCTGTGAAAGACCCAAAAGTAAGCAACAGATCAAGAAAAAGTGGGACAGAAAGCATGCAAGACAACATAAAATGAAAGACATATGGATTGCCCCTCAAGGACCCTCTGTGGAAAGGCCCTTCCTCTTCAGCCAGTGCTCAAGCATCTCAAGGCCACCTGTCCTGCATGGTTGGGCACCATAGCTGAACCCCTGATCAAGGAGAGACCAGGGGTCTACACTTGACCCTAGCCAAAAGGCCAAGATGCAATATATAAACTGTTTTGCTACGGCCTATTTGACCTGTTTCTGCTGTATACTGTTATTGAATTATACAGTCCTGGGGTAGTTTGAATTTCTTCTTCATAACAATGGGAATTAATTGTGACATGTTGCACATGAGCTTTTTTAATGCAGTAAATTTTTTTTTAACATCATTTTTCCTCATCAATTGGGGCTTAGACGGTGCCCTTCAGAGGGACTTTGATTTGGCAGTGAGAAACTTCTTGGCCGGATGCCCTTCCAATGGCTTTTTTTTCTTTGCAAAGTTCCAAATTCTCCTCCCCAGCTTGGGGAATCAAACCCGGAATTCTTGGTTACTGTGCAGTTGCACTAAACATTAAGCCATTGCTCCTCAAATATGGTTCCTCTTATTCAGTATTTCACAGCTGAGATTTCATCACTTTCATGCTCAGTCAATAGCTTTTACCCCCAATAGGGTGGGTTTTTTTCATGCACGTCCAATCAACGTAATACTACCTGTCTTATTTTTGGCAAATGTTTTTCAGCACATTTTAACTGGTAATGCCAAGAGTACCAGTAATTTATGTTTAGGTCGTACTTTTATTCAGACAAGATGGCCTTGCCTTTTCAGCCATTCAGTTATGGTTGGTGGTCTAATTGGCAATTAATTGCCACTACTTATTCTTTTCATCCCTATTACTGATGTGTATTCAAATAGTAGTATGTAGAAAAGGAGTGAGAAGTTTGTACTTATATTAATAAAAACAAACCAATATCTTTAAATTTTTTTGCTTTTTAGATCATAGGGATGATATTGAGCCTCCAGAAGTTGAAGACCAGAACCAAGACGGATCATCAAATATAAATCTGGATACTGATAAAACTTCCTTGCAGAAAATTGAAGTAAATGAAGAAGAAGTGTATTGTATTTGTCGTAGTTCAGATAATGACAGATTTATGATGTAAGTCAAAATAAGTTTATTTTATAGTGGTCTAGAGGTAATTGATTCAAAACCAAGTCAAATCTCTTGATACAGTTGAACTTCGATTATCCGAACAAGAGGGGCGGGTTAACTGATTGTTTGGATAACTGATAACAATGAAGAACAATTTTCAACTTTTGAAAAAAGTAATGGAGTTTCTTCCTGTACGTCCAGATTATTTTCTACGTGATTTCACTAAAAATCGCAAATTATCACAAATTTCCATCTCGGCCTGCTTTGTTTGAAATTTGAATAACCCATTTCCAGTTTAGGCTTTGTTGTTATTTTGCAAACATGCTACCAAGTCTTTGTTTTTAATGACAATGTGCAGAAACACAGCATCCTTGAGTAAACAAGGCGCTGCATACCTGTTTGAATAAGCTTGGAGTGTTATCAACAGGCGAGAAGCTGTGTAAGCAACGCATCACGATGAGAACATGAAACAAAGGCGAATACTACTCGAATACTGCAACTATTTAGTTCTAACATTTGAAATTATATGATGGGTGCTTGTGGTATATGTGCCTTTGTGAGAATGTATACACAATGTGTCTGTAAGTGCGAGGACAGAAACTTGGCTAAAAGAAAATTCAATTTTTTTCAGACGACATGGCTGCTCTCAGGGGCAAGTGCGTCAATGATCCGGACACGTTCTGCTACATTTGTGGAAGCTACACATTTACTATGCAAAAACTTAATATTAACAGTTTTGCGAGACATACTTTCCATATTTTGGAGTAAGACTAGGGGATCAAGACAAGCCATGGGCTCCACACAAAGTTTGTTGAACTTGCTATGAAAAACTCAGGCAATAGAGCAAGGAAAGAAAAGAAACATGTCATTTCCTATCCTGGTGATTTGGAGAGAGCCGAAGGACCACGGTTCAGATTGCTATTTTTGTCTAGTTAAAACAAGTAGGCACAGCAAAAGAAGTAAACACAAAATCAATTTCCACCCCTTTAATCTGCAATCCGTCCAGTACTACATTCAGATGATCTACCTATACCTGCTTTTAGAGCATTTAAGCAATCGGACCCAACAAGTAGTTCGAATTTTGAAGTCCCAGAAATGGAACTCAAGTGTAGACCTGGACGCTTTGGCCAAGCAGACGTAAATGATTTAGTAACGGATTTAAACCTTTCTAAGAAAGCATAAGAGTTGTTGGCATTGAGGCTTAGGGAGAAGCACCTACTCAGCAAAGATGTACGGATTTCACACTTCCGCACAAGAGAAGCAGAGTTCCTTCAATTTTTCAGCACTGAGCGAGGAATTGTTTTTTGCAACGATGTTCCAGGTCTACTTACTGAGCTGGGTCCAAAACACTATGCACCATTCGCGTGGTGACTATTTATAGACAGTTCGAAACATAGCTTGAAATGTGTGCTACTCCATAACACAAACAAGTACAGATCTGTCACTCCTGCTCACTCAGTCCTGCTTAAAGAGTCTTATGATAGTGTCAAGACCGTAATTGAGCTACTTGACTATCATAAAATGAATGGGTCATATGCGTTGACCTGAAAATGGTAAATCTTCTCCTTGGTCAGTAAAGGGGCTTTACCAAATTCCCCTGGTTTCTTTTTATGTTGGACAGCAGAGATCGCACAAACCATTGGTCAAAGAGAAGCTGGCCAGTACCGGAAACACTGAATCGTGGGGATCCAAACATCGAAAATCAACCGATTGTATCCAGAGAAAAAATCATCTTTCCTCCTCTACATATTAATCTGGGTATAATGAAGTAGTTCGTAAAAGCTCTAGACGAGTCTAGTCCATGTTTCCTTTATATTAATGAAGCATTCCCAGCCATTAGCTATGAAAAGGGCAGTAAAATTTGTAGGACCGCAAATTCGACAACTAATACGGGATGACAGGTTTGAAGAATCAGTGAATGTTACAGAGAAAGAAGCTTGGATTTTATTTAAGGACGTAGTGATGAAATTCTTGGGGAAAGAAAAAGACAAAAACTACAAGAAAATTGTTCGCAGACTACAAAAAGCCTTTGAAAAGCTACAATGTAACACGAGCAAAAAGCTTCATTTTATGTTTAGTCATCTGGATCAGTTCCTCGAAAACTTGGAGAATTTGAGTGATGAACAGGGAGAAAGGTTCCACCAGGACTTACGAGATATCAAGGAGCGGTACCAAGGAAGGTGGGACTCCCATATGCTAGCTGATTATTGGTGGAGTATTAAAAGAGACCTCCCTCCGTACAACTGTTCACAAAAAAGCTACAAACGACGTTTCCTGCCATCATGAGCTGCATTAGGTAGCTGCATAGATTCTGTTTATATTTTGTGTGCGACAGAACATTTACAGTCATAAGACTATTTTATGATATATTTTCAGCTTTTCATGATGAATAACTTGATTTATTCTGTTGTACTGTCATAAACTGTGTTTTAAAAGCAATTTTTTGTTGTAATTTCGTTTCTGTATCCATGTAGTTATGATGCTTTGAGGATATTAATACATCGATTTTAACAGGAAAAGCTCTTCTTTTTTTCTTGTGAGGGTATATTGTACAGCAAAAACTGGACGTATAGTGCAAAAACTAAGGTCACGTTTGAACTCGCACCAGATTTAGTCAATAAATGTAAAAATCCCTTTGCCCCCAGTGTTTTCCATAACCAAATACCTTACTCGATATACATGTACAGTCATTGGACATAAGTATTCGTGATTTTGATGTTGCGGTGCCAAAGGTTAAAAAACAAAACGAGGAAACAAATGTAAAATAGATATGGTTTAAAAAAAAGTCTTGCCTTAATATTTTGTCAGATGTCCTTTCATCCTTATTACTTCATGAATACGGGACGGAATTGTTTCAAACAAGTCTTGGATATAAGTAACATTCATCAATGCAACTTCATCACTATTTGTAAACAACTTTTGCCTTTCATTTCTTGGCCAATTTTCTGTTGATCCAGCAGACAGAAATCTCTTTACAACACTGTTGACTGTAGACCAAGGAACATTCAAAAGCTTAGATATGTCTGCCTTTTTCTTCTTTTCTTGATATAACTTTAAAATAAGATTTTTTTTCTCCGTGCTCAACTCTGTGCTTTTCTGACCCATGTTTACTTGTAAACAAATATATGGAAGTAAACAAAGCAGACAATAAATGACATCATATCTTTGATGATGTCATATTTAAGGGCACCTGTTACAGTAAAACCTTTATTATCCGACATTTGAGTTAAAAGTTATGAACGATGAAAGATGCAACATTGTTTATCAATCGATGACGCCATTTTGAAAATCGCGAATACTTATGTCCATTGACTGTACATGTATTTTACATAAATATTTACCCGGATCAGAAGATCTTGTTCGGATAATCGGTGTTCGGATAATCGAGGTTCAACTATATGTATAATAAGAATAGCCAAGTTACCTATCGTATATCATATGGTCAGAGAGAAAGGGTTTTTAGGGTTGGTTATTGAATAAATGAACCCTTAAAGGCTGTTAGGGTTAGAAACAGTCAGTGTTTACATGGAGTCGCCATCTCCAGAGAAGCTCATCATGGCTGCATGGCAATTCACTGTATTGTCAAATGAAAATGATACAAAACTAAATCTAAACCTGTTCCTGTAAGCTTTCAGTATTAAGGTTACTACTAAAGATTACTTTAGTAGATAAATCAAGGGGAAAAATTCAAGCTCCACCTTTAGCAAGATATGTACTTCTTTCCTAATTTACTAGTGTTTTTCCTTGCATTCTAAAGCATAATTCATCATCATCATCATCATCATCATCATCATCATCATCATCATATTCGGTTTAACGTCCGTTGTACATGCTAGCATGTGTTGGACGCTTTCTTGAAATTGACTTCCAAGTTATCCTATCCTTCACCAGGTATAGTAGTATAGCATAAAATAGTATAGTATAAAATAGAGTTATTGTTATGCATGTAACAAAACTATATAAAAAAATGCAGGTTGTGTAATGATAAGTATAGGGAAAGTTTATTCTTAATGGACAAAAACTACAATGTAATTCTACCATTTAATTGCAAAATGAGTTTTTTAAATAAACTAAGGTTCTAATAAATAACAAATAACGCTATCAGTGCAAATCCTTTTTATTTTTTCATTGTGCAGTTAAAATATTTGACATCACTGACAGAATACCTCCTACATCTAAATGGATCTCTATGCATACATGCCTCTAGTTTCATACCTTCTTTTTTTTTACCAACCCTGGTGAGAATGTTGCATATTTTATAGTTCTGGAAATGATGGATTCTTGGAGAACACATCCATCTTTACTAACTTTAATGTAACATTTGTGCTCACACGAATATAGCAATAAATGAAGCACTTCATTTTTTTATGGTTAGAAACATACAAGATATAAAACCACCAAGTGTATGGAACTGTGAAGGTAAGACAGAAAAAAATTAAGTCATATGATGGAGGGAAACACTTAGAATCCAAAGAGTTCCACAACCTACTTGTCTGGACAAAAACATACATGTTTGGAAAGATTTTATTAAACTTTAAGCAATAATGTACATTAAAACATAAATAAAACCACTAATGCAGGTAGCTTAATTGCAAATAAAATCAGGATCAAAATGCTGTAACATTAAACTTTTGTAATTTATTACATGAATGCCAATTTTTGTAGATATTTTCTCTGAAGCTGTGCCACTTATTATGCAACCAGCACTGTGCATTTTTCCTAACTTATTGGAAGTGGTTACATTTTTTGGAACATTGGATTGTCTGAAAAACAATTTTTTAATTTTAATTATCAAGTTAAGCAAGGCACTTAGTTAAAAATGCAGATAAAATTCCATTTTATTTTGATGGATAAATGAAAATCACTTTTCACAGTTGCATTACTTGGAAGAGTGACATGGAAAGAGACCACACTTGAGTTTAATTTGAGTTTCATGAGAAATTTCTTCTTCTTCTTCTTCTTCTTCTTCTTCTTCTTCTGTCATCCATATTCACGGTGAAACATTGACGAAATTAGTTTGCCACACAACTCGATCTTTCATTGCAGCCAGAAGACCAGCACCATGAAGACCAATGTCATTCTTTATAAGTGTTTTCACTGTTATACGAGGTCTGTCGCGACACTTCTTCTCGGGACACCAAAGTAGAACCTTTCCTGCAGGATCATCATGTCGAACTTTGTGACCAGCGAGTAACAATCGACGTAGACTAACCACACAGGATACGCGGGGAAGAGAACCGTATAACTCTGCGTTTGTGATACGATCTTGCCATGATACGTTTAAAATGGTACGGAGCATTTTCGTGTACGTAAAACCAATCTAGTTTCTTGGCAAGAGCAACGTTTAACGCCAATGACACCGAACCGTAGGGGAAACAGCTACCTGAAAGCTTATTGTAACAGAAGTCCAGCCATGCATTAGGTGAAACCATACCTTTTGCAGCAAGGACAATATAATGAGACCAAATCTCAACATAAAACGCTTGAAAAATGTATCACTTAACTGATTGTGCTCAACTAAGAACACATAACAATTGCTGACATCCAGCTCTTGCTCGCATGTGTAGAATCCCAATGATCAATAAACACATTCAAAAGACTTACACTTAAGGCGGGTTATCTGTCAGTTGGCTATAACTGTAAGTTATATCATATCGTTGTACAACAACATCTGGAAAAGGTAAGTGTAAAATTTGCGCATTGAATTAACCTTGAACTGACTGGGTTTTGAAATCAAGTGCTTAAAAAACTCCCTTAAAATATTTGCCTGAAGTGAATAGATGGTATTTACGAGCGACTTGACCATATCCTGCGACTTTTTCAGAGAGATTAGGTTGTATAAAGTTCTTATTTACGAATTCTCTACGAAAAAGTAAATATTGACAAAAGTATTGAAAAATTTCTATTATTTTATTAAAATAGTTATCTTGTTTGTGGCTATTTTTTTATTTCACTGATCACAGGTCATTTTTATGCGGTATACACTTACAAGGCCACGAGCCACATTGCTCTCATGGACTTATTTTTCTTACCTTTACAATTTGTTGCATATTAATTCATTCCCCTCTTACCTCTTTAACCGATCCTCCTCCTCCTCAAGTGCCATGCCCTCCTAGAACGTCGGCGATCATGCTTCGCCACAGATCTCGATCCTTCGCATATCTTAGTAGTTGTATCTTACTTCTCCTTGTCCTTTAACCGATATCATTTACAAACTCAATAATCTGTCCCACGTGACGCAAAAACTTATCGGTCGCAATGATTCGATTGTCGTGCCGAGGGTAATAAAAACTCCACAGCAACTACCCTTTTACCACTATTTGCATTTTGGTAAATTTGCATCACGCAGTTCTACTCATTTTTTTCACCATAATAGTTAGGAACACTGTACGAGAATGCTTTGGGAATGCTAGAAAAAAGTGCGGTTTTATTTTGGCCTTAAGCTTATAACCTTTAGAGTTCTAAGCATCTCATGATTTTGCAAAACTAATTTCGTTATGGAAATAAATTCTGAACCCATCCAAACAATAAATAGACTGTTTCTCTTGTATTTTATTATTTTTGTGATCAGTTTCTTGGTACACGTAATTTTTTTTTCTGTTTTTATGGTTTTATCTTTTCATTTTCTTTTAGATGCTGTGACCATTGCACCGAGTGGTACCATGGTGATTGTATCGGCTTAACAAAAAAGGAAGCACGACACATTAAGGAATGGTATTGCCAGACTTGCATAGGTACTTTTGTCTTGTTTTTACAACCCTTTGATATATATATATATATAGGTATGTATGTATGTATTATGTAGTCAGTGTTTCGGTTTTCCCCTTGACCAGTGTTTAATACACGAATGCAGAACGTGATACATGATAAGGAGAGAAGGGATTACACTTCTCATCTTGACAAGCTTGTTACGTGATACATCTCACTCATCAGGATATGTATTTTGAATGATCAATATCACGAAACAGACTTGTTGAGATGAAAAGTGTAATTTTGTGACTCTTCTCTCCGTATTATATATATAATTTTAGACATATGGTTTCTTATACTCTTTTAAATATTATCCCATATTGTTTATCTTTCAGGGAATGTCTTTCCAGCGTAAACTTTTATGACAGATTTTATTATTTTGCCGTATCAGTCACCTCTGCAACATGAATCTTATCATTAGGCATCTTATGGTCTTTGATACACTAGGACACAAAGAAAAAAATGGTTAAGGAAAGAGATAAGAGTTGACCTTAGACTTGGAAACATTCAAGTGATACGATGGAGAAAAGCCAAAGAGTTCTAAAATCTAACCATCTGAGGAAAGCAACTACATTTATAGAAAGATCCATTACAGCGAGAAGCAACAAATGTACATTGATAGAGACATAAGATGAACGATTTTCACTAGATACAGCAGGCTTACCTGGCACTAGCGAGGAAACCTTATCAAAACACATCCTATAATTATATCTATAGAAAATACTAAGACAAGACATATTTCGTCGATGAGACCAAGGTTGAGCAGTAGCATTGAAGTTTCGACTTATAAGCTTCAACCACGTTTTTGAACCGGATCAGGAACATCAAGATTAGATGAGGGAACCCCTGTCTGCATGTGACGGTAGTACTGTATTCAAAGATACATGGTAGATTTATAGTGATACACAACGGCCTCAGGTGAAAGATTCTAATTATAATGATCCTCACACTTTCACAGATGGTTGCCCTCTTCCAAAATTCTATTGTTGCCTTTTGCAATGATTGTTCATTCGTGCCATCTCAAATTGCTCTTTTCTGCTGCTGTAGACTTCCAGACTTTCAAGCTTATGTGGCATATAAAAGACATCAATTGCACTGGAGTGATTTGGATGCTAGACATCCACTAGCTTGTGTCTTTTGAAACCATAAGTGGGCTTACACATTTGATTGGATACTTCACCTGTTGTATCGGTCGATCTTGGGGGAAGTTTAATGAGCTTTTGAAAAAAAAGAATCACGGACATATTTTACAAACCCAAATCTGCCTTTTACCCTCGAGCTCTTAAATACAGCCTTTGGAGAGTTTTCTCATGTTTGCATGTGCTGGGCGCCTTTCTTCAAAGCCTGCACAACCTTCATTAACGGTTTGTTTTAAGTCAGCATATAGGTAACCACCCGTCGACAAGGTACTGCCCAAGTAAACAAACTTATCAACTGCAACTATTTTTGGTACCATTTACTGTAATGCTAGGTTCATGTATGGCTCACCAGGGCTTGGTTCTATTTTGACTTTAGTTGTTGATAGATTGATTGTCAGGCCAAGAGCATTGCAGAAGTTTCCAAAGTGGTCAATGATGTGTTGCATGTTAGGCTCCATATGCGGTACAAAAACAGCATCCTCGACGTAAAAGCAGTTATCTAACAAGCACATGAAATACTTTTGTCCTGATGTACTTTTGTCCTGACCTTCGGAAATTGAACGCTCTACCTGTAGAACTGAACTTTAATATATATGATTACTTATTTGTAACTTAATATGGGTGGATGGAAAAACACACCATTACACAAAGTGAGGGACGGCACCATTGTCAACCAAGACAGAAATAAGTAATGTGATAATGTGATCGTCATATTATTTGAATGCATCATGAGACTTAAGGCAAAATAAGCACTTCCAGTTGCTATTGTATGTGCAAGTATAAGTCATAGAGAACCAAACACTAATAATGTGGTTAGCATACTGGTTTTTTGTTTTAAAAATTACAATTTGACCTCTTTAAGTGGAGATAAATACTCGCACTATTTGCAGAAAACAAAACTGAAATGAACTTTGGCAAGAAATAACTGATTGCAGCTTTGATTTGGCAGTACCACTATAACTGCAGAACACGATTACCATCATCATCATCATCATCATCATCATCATCATCATCATCATCATCATGAATAACATTGATGTATTATTTCAACTGCCTTTGCAATGTTGCTGTTTATTGACTATTAGGTTGATATCTGTGTGTAAGCAGTGCATGGGTGGGACTCTTTATATGTCTTCGAAGATAAGATTTATCTCTGAAACTCGCTGCTTGTTAATCCTGGGTCATATGCTATTGTTTTTAATCTTCTTGTTGTTTTTGTTCTTGTTCTATCTTCTGTTTCTGTTTTTGTTCTCTTTTTTCCCCTTTTTCTTCTTCTTCTTCTTCTTCTTCTTCTTCTACTACTACTACTACTACTACTACTACTACTACTTCTACTTCCACTACTACTACTACTACTATTTCTACTACTACTACTACTACTACTTCTACTTACTACTACTACTACTACTACTACTACTACTACTACTAATATTATTACTACTACTTCTACTACTACTACTATTACTACTACTAATACTACTACTACTACTACTACTACTACTACTACTTCTACTA
>RDPX01000161.1:473268-486474 GCA_003991215.1 Morbakka virulenta
TTTAACCACAACAGAGCAGGTTTGAAAATACACCAGCTCAACAAAGTATGAAATTTTATTTTGAAAATGTTGACAACAGAAAGAAGTTTAGAGGTAGGCCTAGAACTACTCTCCGTGTGGTGATAGAGAAGGATATTAAAATTGCTAATGAATTGAAACCTGAGCTTATGAATGTTAAAACTTGAACTGTGTATATGACCTCGAATGTCTGAAAATGTTAGCTCAGGACAGAAATAGGTGGAAGGACATTGTAGGACTTGTCTGTGAATCTGGGTAAAGTGAAGAGCCGTGGATTGATCTATGTACTGACCCCTTCAGAATTGTTTTCGATTCTTAAGGGGCCTGTACATAGGTCAATCCACCTCGCTCTAAGCTGGACATCCCTTATATATAGAGAGAGCAGGTTTTTAGAGCTTTTCTTCTCATTAGCTGTAAACAGTTTAGTAATTGAGCAGTTGTGGCCGAATGGTTGATCATCATGTACCATACGGAGGTTTCCCAGTTGGAGCCTCAGTTACCTTCGCGGAAATACTGCGCTCAGTTTGTTTCTCCATTATGACAGACCACCAAGTTTGCCCATGTTTTCGGGGAGAGAACTGAGAAAGGGATGACATCAATGAATAAAGAATATTGAAAAAGTACGAAGAAAACATTCAAGCATGTAACACTCAGTGTCAAAAGTGGTTTCCAGCCTTGATTGGGATAAACCACTTTACGAAGTTCGAAAAAGCATAGAATTTTGATTTTACTATACTAATAATGTTGACGATATCAAGGTATCGGAAAAGGTATTTTACGTTTCTTCTTATTACGATTACCGTGCTTGTTCTTCAGTATTAAATGTTTTAGTATTTAACGCATACTGGTCCTCCTGTGAAGTATATCCATACGTCTTGACCTACACTTTTTCTGAGAGCTCCGTACTTCGAGGATGTGTTTTTTTCACATTGCGTTAACTTTTAAGGAGTCGTCATTGATTATTAAAAAATTGCGGATACGTTCGAGTTGCTCGTACTTTGGTATCTAGGTGGACATAACAAGGCTCTAAGGCCACTGAGAAGCATAGATAAGGCAGGCAGGTTAAATGGAAGACCAACTTGCAAGATACTTTAGGAATATCATGTTTCTAAGGGATGTCATATAAATGAAAGATAATTTGGCTGGTTTTGCTGGGTGTAAATGTGCTTTGATTTTTCAGGAAATACTTCATTTCCCAACTGATTATATGGGGGGGGAGGGGGGAAACATTCAATTTATGAATTCAATTATTTGGAGTTAACACGAGAAAAATAAAGCAAACAACAGGGCTAATGGTTATAAATGTATATTTGAAATATTTTGTATCACCGTTCGCCTTTTGTTTGTATCAGTGCGTGATTGATGTGATTATTTGGCAAATATTTAGCCACAAATGGCCAAACAGGATACGTCGAAGACCGCAAGGAGAAACTTTTAGTTGGAGCTAGAGGTTATACTGAGATGAAGACCCTGAAACAGAGAATACGCCTGAGAGGAGGGGTAGACAAGAAGGTAAACCAAATGAAAAGTGAAAGTGATCCATTGCCAGTACATTAGATCAACAGAAAACTTTGCAGATAAAGATCAATGGTTGTGGTTGAAAGAGGGAGGCCTGAATAGTTAAACCGAGAAGCCCATTTTGGCAGCACAAAAACAGGCAGTAAGAACAAATTTAATGAGGCCAATATTTTATGACCTAACAAGACAGTAAATGTAGGATGAATGGTAAAACATCAATCACCTCTTAAGTGATTGCAGTAAAATGGGGCAGAATGAGTATAAACGCAGGGATGATTAAGTAGAAAAAAATACTTTGGGAGGTATACAGGATATTTGGTCTTTGAATGAAACAAAAATGGTATGAATATGAGTCGCAGGCTCTATGTGAAAACAAAGAGTAGAAGACCTTATGGGACTTTTTTACACAAACATACCACGTTGTCGAAGTAAGAAGTCCCAATATAGTTACAGTGGACAAGAGAAAAATAACAAATGCTTGTTTATTACCTTCACTACGTTGCACGATACCGGAGTTGATGAAAAAGAAAGAGAAAAGATGTTGAAGTATCAAGACTTAGCAAGAGAACGGAAAGGAATAAAAAAAGTGAAAGTAATTCCAGTTAGAACTGAGGCATTAGTACCAACACCAAAAGCATTGAAAGAGACTGGAGGAGGTTATGATAGCTATCAGAATAGTAGTACTGCATTAGATTGTGTGTTACTACACTCTACCAGTATTCCTTGACAAATGCTTAAAATTTGAAGAAACCTGTTGTTACCAAAGCTCGAGAATCAGGAACCACTGGTCAATGTACATAAAGGACAGCATTTGAAATCAGTTTGTAAAGGAGAAGGAAAACAATAATAAAGATAAATGTGTTATAGTGCTGTTCCTACAACTCAGTGCGTTTCATAAAACACAGAATACTTAGCGTTGTTCTAACCTGTGGTCTTTTACCTCTGAAGTGAATTACTTCCAACTGTCATTTTCGTCATTCTTTGGAGTGCCATACAGTAAGTGACGTCATCTCTTGTTTGGCATTTTTACCTTTGAAAAGTCGACCAAGGGTTGCCATTAACCAAGACGAGGAAAGGAAGGCCAGATACAAAAGCTGTTGGTGCTCTAAGGCATAATGGCAAAGGCTGCACACAGAATAGATCTTGGTTGTAGTGTACAAATTTGGCTTTAAACTACCAATTTCAGAAACATTTTTTTCTTTCATTTTTCTTCCTTTAAATACGACAACAATCTGAGTTACAAAATTATTGTGTCAGATCGAAAGCAGGGAGTAAAATAGAATTACAAATTTCTGGAGCTTTTTTTAGGCATAGTTGGTTGCCAGTAAGCAGTGACACCATATTATAAAGTCTTTTTCAGCCAATATTTTCATTGGTCGGAATTTTTGTCAGTATAAATTGTCAGTACCAAACCAAAATTTCGTTTTTTGCCGACTAAGTTTTTTGCGGAAGATATTATTGATAAACTGTGATGCTGAGAAATAGTTCAGTCGTTTTTTATGACTCCAGAAAGGTTTATTGCCAATTGGTTTGCTAAGAGCTCATTAATTCATTCATTCATTCTCGTGTATTCCATTCAAAAGTTTAAATATAATGACTTGCAAATAACATACACACACAGACACACACACACACACACACACACACACACACACACACACACACACTGTAGAAGTTACTTGACTCTATTATTTTTTTACATCAGAGCAAGCGATCTTCCAGAAGATGCGACGAATGCATAGCATGCCTTAGACCCGAAGACTGTGGAGACTGCGACTTTTGTGGGGTAAGTATGAAATGAGGCTGCCGGACTTAAATATGCCGAATGGAAAATAACCTTTGGCTAAATTGCCCCGAACTTTTAAATTCTGTGTTTTTAGTAAGAATCAAACGTTGCCCATTTGAATGGACATAATTAACTTAAATGTACTATTACTGCACATTAAACCGCAGGTCTTTAGTAGAAATTAGTGCGTAATACCATTGGGTTCATTCACCCTGGATTTTTTTAGGGTTAGGATACGTAGAGGAAACTCAATGAGATCGTAGGAGAAAATCCTCAATTCATTTTGGAAATAGAATTGCAAGATTCCTAATTCTAGCCCTCCACTGGAGCAATTAATTTTGATTTAATTAATACAGTTACTATCGCCAACCTGGCCTCTCCACCTTCACCGATTTTGTGCAGTTGTTTCAAGGTTTGTTGAAGTTTACACTTTCCTCGCTTGCACTTTACTAGTAGATTTCACATCAGGGGCTGATGAACCATGCTGGTTGATAGGTGCCTGAGAGTATGCTCTAGCCATTCCCACTTCCCTTTTATGATCTGGATAACAACTGCCTCCTGCTTTCCTCACCTCCACGGGTCTTATTTAGCGATGTAGTCCTTCAACCTTACCAAAAAATATATTTCGCGCACCGTTTTATGACGTTCTGCAGTTTGCACTTGTTTGCACCAAGTTTTGCACGGATGGAGAAGTCTTCCCAGTAAAGAGACGCAGCTTGATGCAGTTGTAGGTTTCCGAATACCTAAGGTAATGCCCCAATCTGTGCCACCTTTTCTATTTACAGTACTGCCAAGTGAGGTAAGTGCTTCTACTCCGTCAATTGCCTTTCTGTTAAGACTGATATTGGTGACTACCTGCTTTATTCTCACTGTTTTAGTCTTTCTCGTGTTCATTTTCAACCCAAGCCTGTCAGATGTTTGTCAAAGAGCGTCCGAGGGAGAAAATATGGGAGAAATATAAGATGAAGGGGGAAAATGATGACCTAATAACAATGTTAAGGCCACTTACAGCGACCATAATATATGGCTTTCTCCTTCCCATGCCCGCCCACTCTCGGTAATCAAAATCAAGATGCTCTCGTTTCTGGAAGGAAACAAAATTGGTTTGGCAACGAACTGGGGGATCTTTTGGAAGGAAAATGTATTTGTATACGTTGTAAACAAAATTTCACTAGAAAAAGTAAACATAATTACACAGACTACAAAAAGATTACCGGAAATATTTGGGGTTATAAATTTTGTTTACAAGCCTTTGCTTGAAACGCAGAAATGTAATTTTTTAATTCGATATGTAGTTAATGTCGTTTCTGCCCGTAAGGGTTTGAAATCATGAAGGGCTTTATACTCCCAGAAAAGTGCTGTTTTGTGTGAAATTGTCAGAGGTACGCACTTAAAGAGGGCTCATAGCGTCGGTGTTTTTTAGCCCACTTAACAAGATTTCAGACGCCAATTTTTTTCTGAGAGTAATACTAAGAGGAGTTTGTAATGTCAAAATTTCAACGTGTTATATCGATAGAAACCTTTGTGTAAATTGCTTTGATTAGAAATTAGTTGAGAAGTAAGAAACCTGGCTTCTTACAACACCTGAAAGTTCACTTGATTATGTACCATTGAATGTCTCACGGTGTGTTTGTCTCCTTTGATGTGTTAAGCGTCTGTATTCAAGAACTACAGTAGGATCTTTATCACTTTAGTATTGGATGTGGTTTTTTCTGAAGTAATAGCGAATGCATCACAACCTCAAATGAAACAATTATAAACATATTATCTATTTTGAAACCGCAGGACATGAAAAAGTTTGGTGGACCCGGAAGATTGAGACAGAAATGTCGACTTCGTCAGTGTTTGTTCTTATCAAAGGTGAATGTTTTACTTAGTATTTCATTAGAAATAACGTGATAAAAGCCTCTTTTATATGTACAAATTTCATTCGAATATCATGTATCAAGTAACTTATGGTAATTGATTTTTTTGTATTGAATTTTTGTATGCAAGCTACTACGCTTCAAAATTTATTTACTTGACCGATTTAGGCCACATTCAACCAAGCGGTATTGTTTTTAGAGAATGAGGAAAGGCATGTTTTCACGTTGGAAGACAAACAAGGCTTTAGTTCTTGTTTAAAAAGCACCCTGAACATACATAGGATGTGATTGGAACAGCTGGATGAAGTTGAAATTTAGATGGACTATATATTCTACGGTCAGAGATTTAAGCAATCACAGAGCTCAGCGAGCTGTAAGAAGACTGCACATTAACTTTGTAACAATACATTGGTCAGCCTCAACAGGCATTTATAAACTATCCTGCTTTGGGATATAGCCTGGCGTCAGAAGTTCCAGAAATGATTATAGCCCAGCTTTTTGTCAACCAGTTTCTTTTTTGTGATATTATATTAGGTTATTCACTACAATAAACTAGTATGTTACGGTCAGCTATTCGCCTTAGCTGTCACATCTGCATTTAATGTTCCATTTAGGTAGGATGTATAACAAAAGGTAGAAATCAAACTCCTTATTTATACTGGCTGCAATAACTATGTAAGAAAATATATACACCACATCTGTTGCTTGTGAGGACAGAAATGGGTCAGCAACCACATGGCAACGGCAAATAACGTTCCACAAGACTCTGTTTCATCAGGTCTGGTTTTGGGAGAATTAGCTTTCAAACCGTCGTTAACAATGTACGGTTTCAAGGCAAGATAAACAGAGCATTTAGCACGCCTATTTAGCAGGCACATTTACCCATTAGAAATGATGAGATGGATCTATCACAGTTGCCTGGAATTTTGTTACCAGTTGATGCCGTTATCTTGGAGCACATGGGCGGGTAAGAAATATTGATAATGGTGAAGGTAGACATTGGTGTTGCCACCGTATGTCATAATGAAACAGCATGTATTTATGTATCTATGCATATAAGTAGTTACGTATTAATCTATTTTTGTGTCTGTACGTACACACCTGTGATTTGTTGATATAGTTATGTACGTATGTATGATAAAGCCATCGTGTTTAATTACTCATTGTAGGCGAAAAATATGAATTTTAAATAAATTTTCTTTGGTAGCAACATAAACTACACATAACCTGCACCGGTATTTCCTGTAAAAGTATCAAATACAGTCTGAATAAATTTAGGCTTTATTTTATACTTACTCCATACGTTTAACCGGTGTCTGTGCCTAACATAAGTTGTCAATTTTTAAGCTATAAACCTGCATTAAATTTGTTTTGGAAAAGAGTAGCATCTACAGGTTTACACCGTCTGCACAAAAGGACGAACACGCCCAAATAGTATATTTTGGTACAAGTTTCCAAATATTGTTGTACTTGTTTTTATGATAAACTTTATTTTTATGTAAATGTCAAATGTGAGCTACTTATTGGTATTTGTAGATCCTGAGCAAAAGTTTAAAGAGTAAGTTTGAATATCCGGAAGAGTACCAGAAGCAAATTCAGGCAATGCAAGCCCAGGAGGTAAGTCTTTCGTTGTATAGATCGTAGAGATAAACGCACATTTCATTATGGGGTAGGTTGGGAGGTCCCATCAGACGCCAATTGCACATCAGCATGACCTGTTTTGAATATATTTGTTTTGCATAGGCGACGTCACCGATATTGATTTATGTTGAGGAGTATGTCAGATTGTTATTTGATTATCCTTATGGTAGTTGTTTTAATTGTTTTAGTTGTAAATTTGATGTACGTATTCTTGGAAAAGTAGTTTGGGCACACATGACACGTTTTCTTCCATCTTTCTATCACCATCTTTTATTACAATTGATATTTCTTTAATTCTACACCGGTTATCTACTATCAGTTGATCGGTGTGTGAATTCCTTTGGCGATCATTGTGCCCTATCATAACTATCGCCGAAACAATCATCACCAGATAATTTTTATTTTCACCATTATCATCATCATCATCATTATTGTCCTGACATTAATCAATCATCACCACCACCACTATCGTCATTACTACCGTTTCTTTGGTCAACCTGACCCATTACTGCCTTTCCACCCATAAAATTGCGCCTGTAATGAAGTATGAGCAACACAATCATTTTCCATCGCCAACAATGCCCGGCATAACTTAATTTTTGTTGACAAATTAATTTCCTAATTAGAGGGATGATACCATATAGTTTTGTGAAGGTAAGGTCTTCTTTCCAGATTATTTTCCAGGAAATTTTAATGTATTGGGCATTATCATACTCTCTTGCTGGTGTCTAGAGTCCATATGCTGCCACAACAATAATCACAGATAAAGGAAGAGAGGGAAGATTGAGATGGCATGGACATGTTTACGAAGAAGGCCAGAAGAGCACTTAGAACAACCTGGAAGACACCGGTAACGACAAAAAGAATAGAGGAAAATTAAGCTGAGAGGTGTCATAAAGCGAGATATGCAAAGGGTTTGATTGCAGCGGGAAAATGGAAATACAGGCCGAGTTGAGAAGGAACTGTCGAACGAACAACCTGACATAAAGTTGGATAAAGCTTGATTGAAGAAGAAGATATGCTGGCACCACAAACAAAAACAGACTCCACAGGAGCCCTGAAGAAGTTTCTTTTTGACTATGATGGATTGGCCTAATCTTAACTTTAATAAAATGTCTTTAAATTCAATTCGCTTCTAAATTGTGTAANCATTAGTCAATCATCACCACCACCACTATCGTCATTACTACCGTTTCTTTGGTCAACCTGACCCATTACTGCCTTTCCACCCATAAAATTGCGCCTGTAATGAAGTATGAGCAACACAATCATTTTCCATCGCCAACAATGCCCGGCATACCTTAATTTTTGTTGACAAATTAATTTCCTAATTAGAGGGATGATACCATATAGTTTTGTGAAGGTAAGGTCTTCTTTCCAGATTATTTTCCAGGAAATTTTAATGTATTGGGCATTATCATACTCTCTTGCTGGTGTCTAGAGTCCATATGCTGCCACAACAATAATCACAGATAAAGGAAGAGAGGGAAGATTGAGATGGCATGGACATGTTTACGAAGAAGGCCAGAAGAGCACTTAGAACAACCTGGAAGACACCGGTAACGACAAAAAGAATAGAGGAAAATTAAGCTGAGAGGTGTCATAAAGCGAGATATGCAAAGGGTTTGATTGCAGCGGAAAAATGGAAATACAGGCCGAGTTGAGAAGGAACTGTCGAACGAACAACCTGACATAAAGTTGGATAAAGCTTGATTGAAGAAGAAGATATGCTGGCACCACAAACAAAAACAGACTCCACAGGAGCCCTGAAGAAGTTTCTTTTTGACTATGATGGATTGGCCTAATCTTAACTTTAATAAAATGTCTTTAAATTCAATTCGCTTCTAAATTGTGTAACCTTAGACCCAAAATTTTGGCATGTTGTTTCATTATTTTTGTTGTGTTGTTTGAACCTTGTTTAGTTCACAAAACTCGAACCATCCTAGCAATTGTGTACAGATATTTTTATATTTGTATGCCACTTCTTTCATAGGGTAAGTTCCCACGAAAAAGAAGTGCCAGCGTCTCGGATGAAGACTGGGGTGCTCCACCTGGAGACTCCCAGTATCCCAACGAGAAAGCCCCTCGAAAAAAAGCGATAAAAATGAAGCATGCAAAACAACCAGCAGGCGATGCCCAGGTAAATTTGTTTATATAATACTTTATTACATTCAATTAAACGCGACTGAATGACATTTTTGTAGTCCTGTTAACTTAACTATATATCAGACATTGATAACACTTTTCTGCACCTCGTTTCTTCTAAATAGTCAAAACTATGACTTATCAGCATCGGTTTAGATTTTTTCGGTTATATTTTCAAGGTCTTTGGCTTAATATTACTGTCACAACATTTGATCCTGTTCATGGTATCGGATACCATGCGACATAGCGCTAGTTTTCATATAGAAATTTGACTATAATAACTATTTTACACATATTTCCACTGTACTAGTATCGAAGTAATTATTAGCTGTCGACAGTGCTCAATAATATAAGAATATTAGAGCTATCATATTGTGAACGACAAAAAAATCAACAAAACTTAGTTTAGAACTGTCACTTCCATGTTTTCACAATCGTCATCTAAACATATGTTTACCTGACGATTGTGAAAACATGAAACTGACAGTTCTAAACTAAATTTTGTTGATTTATTTTATGTCCACCATATTTCCATTGTATATATTTGATATAGAGGAGCCGTGGCTTTATGGTTAGTGCAGCGACACCATAACCAAGACGTTCCGGTTTCCATTCCCCGAGCGGGCTAAAAAATTCTGGAACTTTACAAAAGAAAAAAACATTGGTTGGCGTCAGGGAGGACATCCGGTCAAGAAATTCCGCACATGCCAAATACAAGACCCTATGAAGGGTACCGTCTGAGCCCCAATTACTGGGGAAAATGACGTTAAAACAAAAAAATAAGATATTTGATATAGAAATATTTGTTGTATAGATAACGTAACTGACCTTTTTAAAAATTTCTTGTACGAAAAATCAATTTTTGTTTGGGAACTTAACACACAGGATAGAAAAAGTGCTCCAGGTTATACTATTACAAGCGAAAAAACGCATTTGTGCTTTTCCAAGGTGGGAATGATATTTAATTTTACCGCCTAGAAAGTACTCCGATCAGATCTCCTTCTCCATACGGCATCATTAATATGAGTCACTTTTTTTGCCATTTGTGGGTTTTTTAAAATTTTTTTTTCAGTAATCCTCCTATGCCCTTGTGCAATGGGTGCGATAAGGTGATGGATGCTACTTTTAATATACAACAATGTTAGCTTTTTTGTTATTTTGTTTTTGTTCGTTATTAGTACAGGAAGTTCGTTCAACATTTTTTCAAATTGTTGTCTGTAAAGTAGAAAAGTGCAGGGGGAGGGGTATTAATAGTTTCTCATGGTTATTTACCCTAGGTTAGGGTACAATAAACAACTGATATTGTTGAATTCACGGTTTGAGTTTCTATTTTATTACCAAATGTTATAATAATAAATTTTGCCAATAAATTTTACCAGCGTAGAGGCCTTTCCCTCATAGTGTGTATTAGCCGACATAATACACACTATGAGGGAAAGGCCTCTACGCTGGTACGGCCATGTCCAGCGATCTAGTGGCACAATCAAGCAGGCAGTAGACTTTTCTGTGGATGGACGTCGGCAACCTGGGCAACCAAGAAAGGTACGATGTTCTGAAGGATGACATCTCTGGCTGGGGCCTTGGTTCAAGTGACCCCATGAATAGAGCCACCTGGAAATCTAGTGTGAGATATGCCATGCGTGCAGCTAGCCAGGCATCTGGAGGGAAGCCCACCATCATGGAGGATGCTTCCAGACCTGCACGATAATCAAAAAGAACCGATTGTATGTATGTATGTATGTATGTATGTATGTATGTATGTATGTATGTATGTATGTATGTGTATGTATGCAAAATTTGAAAAACTAAGAGTCCAGAAGAAAATTACCTGTTTTGGGGGAGTCAATGGTTTTTAATGGTAATTCGATTGAAACTATTTAACTTCATTTTTATAGGTAAAAAAGGAGAGAAAAGAAAAACTACGGCTGGAGCGGGAACGGATGAGACAAGAAAAGAAGAACAAAAAGCAAAAAGTAAGTTTTGACAAAGAAGCTCAACGACTAGAGACCCAATATCATCAAGAAAGACAGTTATCAAAGCTGAGGCGCAGAAAACAAGGTGGCCATAAAGATGGAATAACAAAAAAGCAAGATTTAGACATTCCAAAGCAATGTCTTGGCCCTGGTTGTATAAGTGCTGCAAGAAAGCAATCAAAATACTGCAGCGACGAATGCGGTATTCAGCTTGCTTTGAGGTATGCTGGCAATTGTTTATTTCACGCCCGTTACAGATAGATTGTTTTTGTTACTTGCTTTGTTGGGTTTTTTTCAGTACCGAATAGTTTAAGAGGTCAGCCTGGTGCTTATGTTTGAGATTAGTAGATTTAGGGTCCCTTCTTTATCAAATTGGGAGTACTTATGATCATGATTACTTTTGAAACTTAATGGTATTTGACTAACATGGTTGTGGAGGTACTGTGAATTTTTGAGCTGCAGTGTAGAGCATCAGTCTGTTATATACAAATTCCACATTCTAGCCTAGGACGGCCCCAGAGGGTTTGTGTTGAAGCAATGTCTCCTTTGAAAGTGTTTAGTGTATTGTTGTTTTTTTCAGGCAGAGATGGGAATTATTTATTTTTTATACAAATAAGGACACTATAGTAAATATGCTAGAAATATCCAGTTTTCCCAGATTTTCGTTTTTACTGGGAGTCTTTGTTGCGTATGAGGTCTCGTGTGAAACCATTGCTTTGGGTAGCTACGCTTGAAATCGAGGATATCTTGCGGAAATCTTTTTTCGTATTATTCTGAGTACTAACCCATATTGTCGATAAATATGCAAGATGAGCGTCTAAAACATCAACTTTTATGGGCATTCTATTTCACCATCGTTTTCCTAGATTTTCCATGGTTTACAGATATGTGGTTACATGAAAAATCTCGTGTAGCTGCTACGAAACTATACGATGCGGTTTTCACTTTGCTGTTAGGTAGCTCTGGAATTTTTTTGAAATATAGTGACAGGCATATTTGTGATGCAAAAAAACACTCCTGCTTTTATTTTACCTTCGGAAAGTGAAGAAAAAACTATTAGGGACAATTTGATTTCTTGTGGTCTTTTGCTAGCCCCATAACAAGCGGTTTCATAAGACCCAGTTTGATATGCGAACGTGGCATCAAAATTTTCATCTGATCTACCAGTAGTGCATTTTGGTAACAATGCTTCCCTGCCTCGGCTATTTATTTATTACTTTTCATTTATTGGTGCTATTCCACTTCCATTTTTATTCCCTGAAAAATGTGCAAACACCGTAATCTTGAGCACATATAACGAGATTGGGACAGATTGTACATCACTGGGAGGAACTTGGTATAGGCTCAAACCGGCATCTCGGACATAGAAAACTGATTATTCTCCATTCGGTCACAATTGTTTACTGTTTGCATTGAAAATAATCATAGCAAGTATTTTCGTCATTTGCCGTTTAGGCAAATAACTTATATACTTGATGTGATTGCTATGGCTGCAAGTTGGGGGAAAAAGCCGACATTGCCATCGTTAATATCTTGTAAATATAATATCTATAATAATAATAATATCTAATAATATCTACGTAAATCGTTTTTATTTTCTTTTTGCGGAATTTATCCTACCTGTTTAGTGTGAATTTAGTACTCGCTTTCTGGGTGTTATCCCTGTCAACAGGTTCTTTCTTACAGTATCTTTTTGCACCAGTCATTAATCATTCTTAGTTACCACCTCTTTTCACTCAATAGACCTTATTAAAACGCATTTGTCCTCTAAATCTTCTCACTTTATTTTCCCTTTCCGTTACTAACCAGTTGTTCTTTGTGCCCCATGACATGCTTGATCGATATTTCTTCATTTTGTTATAGTAGCTACCAACTGCAGTTGTTTACTCATTCTTTCCAGTAGTTTTTCATTCTGGTTCCTGAATGTACTGTGCCAAAGCAACTTTGGACTCGCTAACCTTAGCCCTAACTGTAACACGAACTTTAGCCCTAATCTAACTACTTCTTCTTCTTCTTCTTCTTCTTCTTCTTTGTCTTTCACCTATATCCCGTTGGAGATCGCCACTTCTGGATCCGCTTCTTGTCGCTGGATGGTAGCAGCAGTTTCCAGACCATATAATAGAGTTGGGCTGGCTGGCACTGCCGTCTTGTAAACTTTTCTCTTCATTTGTGCTGATATTCTCCTATCGCAAAGTACCCCTGTTACCTTCCTCTAACCATCCCAACCGGCCTGCACTCTCCTCTTTACTTCTCTATCAGT
>RDPX01000161.1:486518-501416 GCA_003991215.1 Morbakka virulenta
AGAAAGCAAATAAAAGACTGGTGCTACGAATGCGGTATTCAGCTTGCTTTGAGGTATGCTGGCAATTGTTTATTTCACGTCCGTTACAGATAGATTGTTTTTGTTACTTGCTTTGTTGGGTTTTTTTCAGTACCGAATAGTTTAAGAGGTCAGCCTGGTGCTTATGTTTGAGGTTAGTAGATTTAGAGTCCCTTCTTTATCAAATTGGGAGTACTTATGATCATGATTACTTTTGAAACTTAATGGTATTTGACTAACATGGTTGTGGAGGTACTGTGAATTTTTGAGAATTGAAAATAATCATAGCAAGTATTTTCGTCATTTGCCGTTTAGGCAAATAACTTATATACTTGATGTGATTGCTATGGCTGCAAGTTGGGGGAAAAAGCCGACATTGCCATCGTTAATATCTTGTAAATATAATATCTATAATAATAATAATATCTAATAATATCTACGTAAATCGTTTTTATTTTCTTTTTGCGGAATTTATCCTACCTGTTTAGTGTGAATTTAGTACTCGCTTTCTGGGTGTTATCCCTGTCAACAGGTTCTTTCTTACAGTATCTTTTTGCACCAGTCATTAATCATTCTTAGTTACCACCTCTTTTCACTCAATAGACCTTATTAAAACGCATTTGTCCTCTAAATCTTCTCACTTTATTTTCCCTTTCCGTTACTAACCAGTTGTTCTTTGTGCCCCATGACATGCTTGATCGATATTTCTTCATTTTGTTATAGTAGCTACCAACTGCAGTTGTTTACTCATTCTTTCCAGTAGTTTTTCATTCTGGTTCCTGAATGTACTGTGCCAAAGCAACTTTGGACTCGCTAACCTTAGCCCTAACTGTAACACGAACTTTAGCCCTAATCTAACTACTTCTTCTTCTTCTTCTTCTTCTTCTTCTTCTTCTTTGTCTTTCACCTATATCCCGTTGGAGATCGCCACTTCTGGATCCGCTTCTTGTCGCTGGATGGTAGCAGCAGTTTCCAGACCATATAATAGAGTTGGGCTGGCTGGCACTGCCGTCTTGTAAACTTTTCTCTTCATTTGTGCTGATATTCTCCTATCGCAAAGTACCCCTGTTACCTTCCTCTAACCATCCCAACCGGCCTGCACTCTCCTCTTTACTTCTCTATCAGTTTCCGTTTGCCTGTAGACTTGACGCCAGGTAGTTAAATTCGCTCACTTTAGGAATCTCCACCCCTCCCATCAGTATTCTGTCGTTCTGGCTTTCGTTCAAAGCTAGGTACTCTGTGTTTGCCCGGCTTGTTTTCATTTCGTGCCTCTCCAAGGCATAAGACCATTCAACTTCTCTTTTCTCACTGCACAGTACAATATCGCCTGCGAACGTCATATTTTGAGGAGCATCTCTTCTTACATCATCTGTGAGTCTATGCATTACCACTGGAACTAAAAAAGGGCTTAAAGTCGAGCCCTGGTGCAGGCCTACCTTCATTTCGAAGTAATCTGTGCGTCCTGTAGCACTTCGAACACAGGTATTGCTGTCCTTGTACATATCTTGTACCAGTCTGATATACTTCTCTGTGATTCCAGACAGCCTCAAACAACACCATATCTTCTCTCTGGGTACTCAGTCATATGCTTTCTCCAGATCGATAATTACGTTGTGTAGTTGTTGTTTATGATGTCGTGCAGGATTGGTAACGCAAACAGTGCAATCTGTGGCACTGCGTTTTGGCATAAAAGCGAATTGTTGTTGGACTGTTGTTTAGCCCTAATCTAACATTAATCCTAGACCTAACCCTACCACCGCGTCGAGAGAGGTAAGCTCAGAAAGACCGGATACCTTCATTCTCACCATAAGTATCCAGACTATTTTGAGTATCTTCGGCCTGTTCAATATCACAAACCCTCGCAGTTTGCCTATTCTGCATTCAGCACTGTTGTTCTATCAAAACCGTACAATACTACGATACACAACACCATTTTTAATATTCTTCTTTTGAACGAGTGAAACTGGTCTACATGGCCAAGTTGCTTTTCATTTACCATTATCCTTGCAGGTGACAGGATTTTTCCTATTTTCAGTTAATTTTTCTTTTACGTGTTCACCTCCATCCTGAAACCTCATACTAACGTAAATCTCTACCGGTGTAGAAAATCTGGTCGAATTACTTTCATTTAGTGTTTTCCTTTTTAACGTCAACCAGTTCTGCATGGTACTATATGTTTTGATTAGTGTACTTACAATTTTTTTTGTTTTGGTTTAAGACGTCTACAGGAAATATTACCAAAGCGAGCTCAGGTTTGGAAGACAACGGAAATAGTTGCCAATAAAAATGCAGAGAAACAAATCTTGGATTTGCATAAACAGCAAAAGGTAATGCATTGTTATTGGTGGTTGTAGGTAATCGATTTGTGAATATTGTGAGTTGTGGTATGTAAAGCAGCCCTTTTATGTTAACCTGTTTATAGTTATACTTGTTGCAAGCTGTTTACACAAGAGAACAATTGATGGTATGGGCACTGCTTGGTAAATTTTTTCTTTCACAGATCTACCGGTCAATGGTATGTAATGCTTGCGATTTTACATACTGTATCTATCTGTGTTGGGTGGTGCATTGGTAGCTGGTGCGTTAAGTGTTACACGGATCTGCCAGTTAGTGGTACATAGTGCATTTGGTTTCACACAGCTTCACTAACCTTAGTAGCTAGTGCATCAAGTGTTACACGGGTCTGCCAGTTAGTGGTACATAGTGCATATCGTTTCACACAGCTTAACTAACCTTGGTAGCTAGTGTATCAAGTGTTACACGGGTATGCTAGTTAGTGGTACACAGTGCATAAGATTTCACATAGGACTATTAATACGTCAAAGTTTATGCATATGACTTCATCGAGTCCTGCCTAAAAGTACAAGCTAGTGAATGTTGTTTCTTGAATATCTACCAATTCATTGTAGGTGTTGTGTGTTGTTTCAGAGGTCCAACGGTAAGTGATACTGGGTACGTCTTGTTACACAGAGACCTCATACCAATTACACATTAATGAATTTGGTTAAGTACCGGTCTACGTTATGCGAAAATACTGGATTGGATACCACCATTTGAACTGTATTGGCCCGATTTATTACCTTTAAAAGCTGATGTTTTTTTCATTGAAGAAAGAGGTATAATGTAACAGTATCGTATTATTAAGTGAAAAAGTACATGTAGTTAACATCAAGTAGAAGACATTTGTATAAATTACGTCTGCGTTAATTTCATTATCTTTTTCGTAGTCTGCTCAGTTTATTACAATGCCGTCTCTTTCCAATCAACATAATATACAGTCGAACTTGAATTCCCGACCACCTCCGAATCCGGACCACCTGCACTCGCATCCAAGTACTGTCAGTGACCGTGAAAAATTACTATATTCCAGACGTCCGAAGTACGATCACGTCTACTCAGCGATCGGTCCAAAAAAAATTGATGACCGATCGTTCATTTAACTTGTTGTCGCGTCCATGCCTATGGTCAAAATCCTACAAATAATCGTTGCCAGGCCGAATGGTTACCTAGAAAACGAATCCCAATTAGTGCATATCCCGGAAAGAAAGTCATTTGTACAAGCATGCATAACCATGCATAACCATGGAAAAAGAACATATTTATATCTTCTATGTCCGTAACTGATCAGCGACCGCCTCTTAGTCTGCGAATGTTCAGCTGCGAGCGTCTGGTTGCTTTGTTTTCTGTAGTTGCTTTGGCTGCTGGGTTCAATATAAGGGCATATACATGTATTGGAAGGTGTGATAGTTCGTGCCACATCCCTTATTCAAACAAACGTGAATCACCCTAGCTTTTAGCCATTTATCAATAGAATACCCAATATCTTCATTGTTGGAGCAGAATTTTTTAAAAATCAAAAACAACTTTGTCCCGTTGTGTGAATTTTATTTCGTTGCATCTTGAGCTTTGTCAGAAATGGAGTTCCAATATCATCCACTTATTTGAAGTCATTCAGTCAGGAAAGAGCTTCCTTTTAACCTTTTTAATTCTTATTTTAAGACTAAAGTGATAAATCAAGAGACGGCTTCCAACTCAAACTCAAGGACGAAAATTCGCAATATACATGGGAACTCGAACGCCAAAGGTTCACTACGTTTTCCTCCCACATCTCGTGCCTTGAATAGTGACAACATGCTCGCGCGACCATGAATAGTCGCCATTCCGAGGGTCGACTGTTTGTAAAAACGTACGTATACAACTACTGTGAAGTGCAACGGAATAAAACGTCATATTATTAATTTCTTTGGGGGGTGGGGGATCTAGTCAGGAGTAAAAGGGTTATATTTTTTCTGATGTCATTTGGGTTTTAGTTTTGAAGATTATGACGGTGGAAAGATAACTTGATCATGTTAGGTCACCAAGAGAGGGATAGGTCAAGGCTTGGTTCTGCGGTTTCTCATTAACAGAAAAAATGTTAATTGATTCCCTGCGAACTATTCACTCAAAATTTTTTCCCTCTAAATAAACCCTCGTTCTTTTAATGAAAACCGTCAGAGTTAAAATATTTCTAGAAATGGTATTTTTTTAAGTCAGATTCAAAAACAATTGTTGAGCATAGGAAATTTATGTAACTAATATTTGGACTACATAGCATTATTTCGGCATGCAGTTTACAAAGAAAGCAACATAAGAAAAGTTGCATTTTAATTGATACTCCATTATTCTTTTTTTTAACCAAGATATCACTTTTCCACTGGATTTGTTGAAAATCAGAAATAATATCTCCCTCCACAATTCATTTAAGTCAGAATCTGCACTCTTTTCTAATATTTGTATTGGGACTATTTAAGACACATTGGTAATCTTCATTCACTTAATATATACTGTACTTGATGTTTACAATATTGAAATTCTTTGTTTATTTGTTTACTTGTTTTATAGCCGAAGAACCGTTGTAATAATGATGCCATCGTAGACAGAAGTTAAAGAAAAAGTACGATTCCGTTAATAAAATGAAAACGACCCTGAGAATTCAATTTATTTGTTGAACTTCATCACCAGCATCTGGTACAAATAACTTGTGAAGCCGTTTGAATAAACAATTCCCCTTTCCACCCGCCCTTCCGACACCAACACCCACCCATTCACCCCACCCAACCCCACACACCAATCGCCCAACAATCGCTTGAGACCGACACTTGCCTTACGAGAAATATTTGATTCCCAACACTCTCCAATTTCATCACGCGTAGAAGTTTTCTATACAGGAAACATAGGATAAAATTTGTTCGTTGTGGAGCAATTTTAAAATTACAAATATTTTTCTCTGCTTAGAAAGTATTGCTTTTTTTTAGAAAAAAATCCCTTCTTACACCTATATTCGATCGTACGAATTTTGTCCACTGAGGTGAAATGTTGTACAGTCTTAGAAAAATATATTTGACCCTATAGGACTTAGTAAACGATTTAGATAAAGACTTATTCAGCATATTCACAACTGAATTAATTGGTCTTTGAAGTGTGTGGTTCACTTGCTTAACCGATGCATTTTTTTCGTTAGGAAGCACAAGCGAAACTTCTTGAGTTGGATGAAAAATATCAGCAGCTTGAAGAGATTGTAGCTAGAGGAAAAAATCTATCAATATCGGAGGAAGAGGTAAAACTTGTTAAGTTATACTATATGGGGCTTTTACTTCTAGAGTTACATTTTGACGATTTTTTTTGTAATTTTGCTGAGAATTACGTATGTGACATTACTACTGCCGTTGTGACATTGTCATAACAATTCAGTTTAGATAACTTATTTTCAAATTCTGGCAGCTCGACATGATCTTCCTGTTTGACTGTTAATGAATACGTTTATTGTTAAAGTTGTCATGAACTAGAGACATCCTCCTCCTCCTCAGGTGCCGTGTCCAGGTTGAACGTTGGCGACCATGCTTCTCCACAGATTCCGGTCCTTCGCAGCCCTCAGGATTTGAAGCTGGCTCTTCAACATCCATGTTGCTAACCTCTTTATATATGTGGCCCTTGGTCTTCTTCTTCCTTGTCTCCCATCAATCTTTCCTGTTAGTACTAGCTCTTCCAGTTCTTCTTTCCTCATTACATGCCCAAGAAATGACATCTGTCTTTTTCTAATGGTGTTAATCAACTTTTTCTTACACTCTGTTCTCCTCAGAACCTCTTCGTTTGTGATGTGTTCTGTTCATGAAATCCTGAGCATACGGCATAAAAACCACATTTCCTCTGCTTCTAACTTCTTATCTAAGCCTGTTGTGATGGTCCAGCTTTCGCTCCTATAGAGAAGTACTATTCTAATGAAAATTGTTTAGTGAGACACATTTATCTTGAAATAATTAGTTCAAATGTGTTCCATAACCAAAAAAACCTGGCCCCTTTCACCGTAAAAAAATCATCATCATCATCATCATCATCATCATCATCATCATCATCATCATCATCATCATCATCATCATCATATTCGGTTTAACGTCCGTTTTACATGCTAGCATGTGTTGGACGCTTTCTTGAAATCGACTTCCAAGTTATCCTATCCTTCACTCTGCTGACCCCTTTTTTTTGAGATCCATCCTTATCACTTCCTCCCATGTTTTCTTCGGTCTTCCTCTGCCAGTGGTTCCTGTCACCTTGATTGTTCTGCATCTACTTGCCCAAGTATTCTTGTTCGTTCTCTCCACATGACCAAACCAACGAAGCCTCCCATTCTGCATACAGCTGCCAATACTGTCCAGATTTAATCTCCTTCTGAGTTCATTAGAATTGAGCCTGTCCTTTAGAAAATGCTTGAACATATGCTAAACAACTTTTAACTCACTAAGCCGCGATTTCCTCTTTTTACAAAAGGGGAAGTAGACACCATATTTGGCGAATTTTTTTTTTTTATGCAAAGAAGTTGTTGTAGAAACTAAAGAAAGGACTACTTCATATGACTTGTTACACTTTAGTAACAGTGGTTGCCACAAGAAAACTAAGATTTTGATTTCAGGGGAGTTTTTTTGCAAAAATTCTCCCCTTGCTGTTATTTTGGATCAGTTGTACAAGATTTTCATGGCTCGTTGCTCAGTCAAAGAATTAAACAAAATAAGGTCAGAAAAGCAGTTAAGGTGAATGGTAATACTGTAATGAATCTTCCGTGAGAACAAACATACAACGAAGAGCTGACAGCCATTATCTCTAAGTGCACGGGGAAAACGTAGATTAACTGACATCTGGAAATCATTACTGCTGAGAACTCACGATCGACCTCACTGCTCAATGTAATGACAGGGGGTCCAACAAGCGGAATATACAGTAGAGGTAACGTAAAGTTTTTTTGTGTTAGGGTGGCTAACCACATCGGCTGATAAGCAGACTACTAATTTTGCTTTAACACATAATGACCATGATAACAAACTGTTAGGCAAAAGCTTCAGGTAATTGATGATTGGCAGCTTGGCTCTAGAAAGGTTCATGATTTATAGTATGCCCAGGTAGAAAAGGTAAGAGATCACTAGTATTTGCAACTGTCTGGTTTGAGCGGCACAGATTAGTATAACTCTGAAATAACACTTACTGTAACCAGCAATGGATTGCTCTTAAGGCGATATCATGTTACAAGTCGAGGACCCGTAGCTTGGTCGAGAGCATTCTATATTATGTACTTTTAAACATGTAACTTTTACTCACTACTTAATTATCCCGTAATGGTTTCAGCATATAAAGCTGGGTTTTTTTCCTACACTTTATTTCAATAGCTAGACTTAGTTTCCAATTTTCTTTGTTTCGTTACTTGACTCCAGTTATATCAAGGGGCCTGTCACAGATAATAGTGCCATTTTTTAGGGACCTCTATTTTTCCCAACGACTTGAGACTAAAATGTGCATGCTTATTAAGCACTTTTGCGAAGCTTTTGCTTGTACTCATAAGGCCCAAGATGTTTTTTAAAGAAGCAACTCATACTATTCTTTCAATGCTAGAAACATTTGGCGGATCAACGACAACCTTCCGCTTCGTTTGAATAGCTTAATTTTAGATACTGTACAAAGTAAAGGCTTTAGTGTGTAAAAATTAATTCTTTATTGCCCCTCTAAAACCAAGAAAGACGTCGCCTTGCCATTGGTGCTAATGTACTTTAGCTTGATATTTCATCTGATCAAGAAAGTTGCTGCCCACTAAGCATATAACAATGCAATTTGTGATCTTTTTTTTGTCTTCCACCCTTGGCAAGGTTTACAAGGCACTTAAGCGCAGAGGATTACATTTTTCATTTGATTTTTTTTCCTTTGTACCTTTTGATCTTTTTGATTTACCGATTTCTTCCGTCACCCAATTGTATCTTCGAAAATATGTACAGACTCAGTGGTATGCCGCTTATAATAGAGAAACAAATTGGGCGCAGTACTTCAAGGGACGTGGCTGGGGTTCGAACCGTGATCCCCGTGAACCAATTAATTGAGTTGACCACTCGGCCACTACTTTTCCACATTCTGTAAAATGTCATTGATATAGTTTTCCAATAACATTTTGGATGATCACAACTAAGGGACGAGTTTTTTCCCTAACGCCAGGTACTCCTCCTCAAGTACCATGTCCTCTGAGAACGTTGGTGATCATGCTTCTCCACAGATCTCTATTCTTCGCTTTTCTCAACATTTTCACCTCGCTTTGTCTCGTCCATGATGCGATTCTTGACATGTATGTTATCCTTGGTCTTCCTCTTCCTCTTTTCCCGTCTACCATCCCTGTCAACACCAGCTCCTCCAGTTTTTCTTTCCTTATCACATCTCCCAAAAATAACAGCTGACGTTTCCGTATGTTGAACGGAAGTTTCCTTTGGCATCCTGCCCTCCTCAGGACCTCTTCATTTGTGATATGATCTGTCCAAGGTATTCTTAACATGCGTCGTAAAAACCACATTTCAGTTTCTTCTAGTTTCTTCTAGGTACATGGGATTTTATTCAATACAGCAATCTTAAGATCCTATAGCCCGCATTGCAGATATTACACTTGCTTATTTGTATTTATGAGTATCAAGTATGATAATTGAAAGAAGAAAGTTGTTTCATTGTACAGAGTTTAAGTGATATCTTTTCAATTTGTTTTTCCCCTCATTTTAATCTTTTATTCTACTACCTTATGTTTACCAAGATTTCAAGATCTGTTTGGCGCCAACCAGACCCAAAGCTCTGATGAATAGACTCTGGTACGTAAATTCTAATTTGTACATTTGTCATGTGTACTGACAGAGCCACTGGGATTAAAAGAGGATTTGGCCAACATTTAGCATTATTTTTTAGCTTTTGTCTTACAGTAAAACAACAGTTGCCTTTTAACTTTTTTTTCTGGGCTTTTTCTTTCTCAGATTAAAGATGATACAATTGATAGCGATATTGATTTAACGGTATATTGTGTATCATGTGGGCTGCCACTGGCACCGAGAGTTGCCTTACGTCACATGGAGAGATGCTATGCAAAGGTAAATATAGTTAATGGCATACATTTGTTATTGCGAGTTGGTAAATGGTCATTCCTGGATAGCTGTGGTCGTTCTAGATGCAGAAAATACATAAATTTGAAGGGTTAAATTTTCTGTGTAATCAGGTTTAAGTGTTAATGCATTGTTGTCTTGTCATTCCAATACGAGTATCCGTTTTATACGCCTTTTGGATTAGGATTTGCCTGTAAGTTAGTTCTGTTAACGAATACATATCGAAGTAATGTGACATGAAATAATGAAAACGTGAATGCTTGTGACCTATCGTTTGGGTACCTCTTTCACATTTTATCACGTGTATGTGATTTTATTATCATCTGTATTTTAGCCATTTACCAGTTTTCAGTTTTGGGAAAGAACATCCTTAGATGACCCTTAGCAAAGCATTTGTTCATATTTTTGTTCCCTGGCCACTTCCGGTTTCGTTCTTGAAATATCTGATGCAGGGGCTTGTTATTTCTTAACTTAAGCAAATCTTATGGACATAAAAGTACTGTGAGCTTAGACGTTCACTTGTATTATTAACATGATTTGAAATTAATTAGATTTGTAATTTGACTGGATCTTTTATCGTTTACGCATAGCTTGAATGCCTGATGTCATTTGGATCGGTCTACAAAAGCGCAGGGTATGTAACCAACCCTTTTTGAAAGTCTTGTTTCTAAGGAGAGCATACATAATTCATCATGCCATGTGGCGAAAATATACTTTTGTTGTTTATTCGCCCACTTAGTTCGTATTAACTTCACCATGCTAATGCAATGTGCAGTGATGATGTTTTGTATTTTTTTCGTTGACTGGACAGTTGTTGTACCCAATTCTGTACTGATATATTATAAGGTTATAGGAGAGCCTTTTGGCAAGATCCTGTTTGTAACCATAAGTTTGACTTATAAGACGTTAATTAATCTTACACTAATTCTGTTATCGGAACGAAAAGTGACAAAATGTATAATTTAGTCGCAATGCTTTATCCAAAATTTGATGAGGGAATATTTTTTAGTATACTGAATAGTCTGCATAAGTAGAGACAATTCTGTTAAAGCTTACCTGCAAACTAATTTCAGAGTTTTACTGTTAGATTTTAAGCAAATAGATGTGTGGGGCTTTGTTTTTGTGACTTAATTTGCCCCCGTTGGAAAACACGCTTGGGATTAAGGGAATTCGTGAAATATAACGCCTCTTCCTTTTCCGCAGCTATTTGGTATTGTTCCCTCAATAAAATAATGGTGCGTCTAATTGGCTGCCGGTTTCCCCATTACAACAATTCTGTGAACTAAAGGGACATATACATGTTTTCTACTCCATGCTAAAAGTAGTCAGATAGTTTGATTATCCGTTTAACTTTTGCTATCAAGTAGTTTTAATGGGAAATAAATTGCAACATACCGTAAGTTTGCATATATAATTTAGAAGACTAATTAGATACGTAAGAGTTTTGTTATGAAAAGGGGGAATATGTACAAAGTAAAAACATCGAGATCAAAGGTTTTGGAACCCGCAATGAATTTGATTTGTTTGCGCAATGAATATGATTCATCCTCTGTGCCCGTGTGTGCGTGTGTATGTGTGTGTGTGTGTGCGCGCGCGCGCGCGTGATCCGAATGGAATTCCATAGCGTGCAGTGTAAAAAATTCAAATTTTATGTCAATTTAGTTTGCAGCCCTGTTTTGAATATAGGCCATGTTATTTATAGCCTGTGTCATTTTTCAGTATGACTGCTGAGGCGACCGTAAGAGCCAAGAAAGAGGGCAGCTCCTAAAATACGGGCGCACAGGCACATTTTGATTAATGAGTTGAATTGCTACTAATTACCTCACCTTACACGATAATCATTGACATGATCCTATAGACAAAATCCCCATTTCATTTTACCTCCCTGTTATTATCCCCAGATCGTCATCCGCCGTGAATTTTTACACCTGAATAGTACTTTTGTAGGTACATTGCAACATTGCTTTTTATCAAACTTTGTTAGCAATTTTCATGGGAAAAATATTTTATGTTTAAAAAACTCTTTTCCATTTTTTAAGGAATTTGTTTTGTGATGTGTACAACCAGCAGCAGGCATCATATTGTAAACGACTGCGTATATTATGTCCCGAACACACAAAAGACCCGAAGGTAAGACTACATGATTATAATTGAGCTATATTTTTTCATTGTAGTTAAGTTCATAATGAGTTCGGAAATTTTGCGTTACACAGATAACATAGCCATCACAAGTCTCTGTAAGCTGTTCAACTGTATTACTTTTGAACAAGTAGACATACTCGGCGTTACCCTGGTTATCTGGTTGAGTGATTAAGCCAGCGCCGAATCATCGTATAAGGGTTGCTAAGAAATGTCGAGAGGTTTTTTTGGCTCGATGCCTATCTCTAATTTTGCGTCATCATGAAAGAAAGAAGAAAGAAGACTGAAAGAAAGAAAAAACTAACATCAATATACAGTGGTAAGGAATACCCTTGTCATTTATTTTTTTTTGCAGGTCCGTTGCGCATAAGGAAGGTAGCACAGTAACCCTAAACATATGTGATGGAACCTAGTTGTTCTAACAATAAATGCGCAACAGAAGAGTGTGTTTTGAAACAGATAATATATGGCTGTAGTTATTTAGATTGTCGACGACTGATTGCACTGTATAGCTTATGCGAAATTTGTTTCACTGTAGAATCATGTAGAAGCATTTTACACGTACGTCATATGTGAATGCATTTTCTTAATCCTATTTTTTCGAACTTTAGAAGGAACAGACGTAAATGGTAATTGATTTCTTAAGCTGTAGAAGATCCGTAGATATAAACTTACGTAATATTCAGAGATTTTGCAACTGTGTAAAAATATGCCATCGCCGTTTAAATTTTTTTATTCAGTGAGACCCCGATTTTGGCTAAGTTAACCTTTTATTACAAATTTTATTAAATTGCATCTAATATCCTCCATTTGAAAGGTTTTTGAAGTCCCCACCATAGGTAAAATATTGTCGAAAAAAGCTAAGTAGTGTGCATTGAATGTCGTTCGCCCAAAAGAAAAAAACTCTGAAGAAAGAAAAACATATCTTTTGGTAGGAAATGAAACCCCCATCTACTTCATATTTGAATGAATCGTTGATGCGTGATCACACGATGGGACGGTTGAAACACTTTGAAGAAGATTCAAAATTGCATGAGCTTACTTTCTCTTATTTTTATTTCTTGTGGGCCTTACAAACAATTGATGAGTAAGTCTACCTTACGTAAACACTAGTCACTGTTTAGGTTAAAGGACTACGTCACACCCTAGGGCATTTCGTATCTGTACAGATACATAATCATCCTTGAATTGGATACTATTGTTATGTTTAGCCAGGTGCACCGTCATGTCGTTTGAATTTCCATTAACTGGATTAGAGTTGGATCGAATTTTATTTGTTTTAGCGCTTTCTTGCTTTAACTCGTTAACTGTTATAACATCGACGTGACGTCACCATTCTTTGTCTTTTTTCTCGTTATCACCGCAAGAAGTGCACTAATCAAGTTTCCTTTATGGTGTCCGATCACTTTGTGCGACCTCACCTGACACGAAATTGTAATGTCTTCGTACCATTGCTGTTGTGGATGTAAATGCAAGGAATTTTTTTTACCATCGTAGAATGTTTCAATTGCCTCCCATCTAATTGTTTTTAACCATCGTATGAGCTTTACTCGTGTTTTAATCTTTTTATCATAATTTTTTTTTTCTTCATAGAACCTTATACCCAGTAGTTTCACGTCTTTGGGTGAACTTTGGCTTTGAAACAATACACAATTTGAGTTTAATGTCTACCGAGTCATTGGAGTTATTTTTCCTTCGCTTCTTCACTACTATAAGCTTATGTAACCCGAAAAAATGCGTCCCATGGCACTTGTGTGATGATATGCTCACAGCCTGAGTAGTTTTAGATTAAAATCAACCCAAAGTTTGTGATAGCGCCACAATGCGACCCAAACAAAGTTTAATTTGACCCATTGTTTAAGGTGGATGGTTTTTAGGTCATTTAACCTTACGTTTGATCATCGTAAATGCTAATAAAAGTGAACTCTTGGAGATTGGCTGAACGAACTACAGGTCTGGTGAAACAAAAGCCTTGTAGGTTTACAAATCTTAGATAATTAGCATTAGAGCATTCCGACACAACCAATAAAATGAAGTGGCCTTCTACTCCTATACACTGTTTAGGTAGATATTTTCTGGTGATATGTTTTTTGTTCAACAGTGCTGTATGTTTGTTGTTCAGGAATCATTGCTACATGGACGAATTCTACACTTGTATTTGGTCTAAGTAAACAGCAGTGTGCAAAGTTCTTTTTATTATTTTAAACTTCTTAACTGGCTTCTTTGCTTAATCAGGTCGGCCCCGATGAAGTTTGTGGTTGCCCAGTCATTGATGAAGAATATAAAGAATTGGAAAAATTATGCCGAGCCCCACGGCGGAAATGTATTCGACATTACAACTGGGAAAAGCTACGTCGTGCAGAAATTGATCTGCAGAGACTGCAACAAGTAAGAAACATCTTTCTTTGAAAGTAGTGTACACGTTTTTATTTCAAATAAGCATAAGTAAACATTGTACATTACTTTTTTATACTTGCGCCTACCATAAAAATATATGGTTGTGAAATGTTTAGTCGATGGCATAGTTTCGAGATCTCTCCCTTTTAACCTTGTAAGTTTCTTTTTACGGCGGTCTTGATAATGTTGAAATAAATGATACAAAACTTGAATATCGCCGTTAATATTATGTTTATTTTAATCGAAATATTACTTCAGTCTTAGAAGTGACATCCCTACTAAATTCAGACTGGATATTAGTTATTGCCCTGCTTGGTGACAAAAATAACAATAAGCAGCCCCCCAAAAGCCATGTTGTAATATGTGCCAAAAGGCAAATTATTATTTGCGTTTTGAGATACATTACAACATGACTGTAGGTTATGGTTGCCCGGAATTTTCGCAAGATGTTTATCTGTTCCCTTTTAAATGATTCCTAAAGCTTCTATTATTACTGGAACCGTAGTTGTTTTAAGATTCCACATTTTAGCAATCTCGATCTCAAGATCCTTATACTTGCTCAACTTATCAAACTGTTTGACGGAGATATTTTTATCATTCGGGATGCTCATATCGATCAATGTACATGTTTTCGCTAGGTGGTCTTTAATAATGATTTCTGGGCGGTTAGCTTGAATGGTTCTATCAGTATTAACCGGAAAGCCCCATAAGATGGTAACATTTGGACCATTAACCACTGGCAGAGGATGATGTTCATACCAATTGGTAGGTGTTTCTACGTGATAAGGCTGACATATTCCCCAGTGCAACTGCTGGCCAACCCTGTCATGACGTTTCACATATACACTCGGTGTCAATACCGGGCATCCCGAGACTAAGTGGTCGATGGTTTCAACAAACTGATCGCAAAATCTGC
>RDPX01000161.1:516277-526474 GCA_003991215.1 Morbakka virulenta
TATATATATATATATATATATATACACTCGATATGCAGACAGTACCGTCAGTACTGCTCATCAGTGCAGCACAGAGCTTCTTAGACATAACTCTCTGGCCATGTTACCAGAGCAAACACAGCCTAAAGAGTTATTGTGGGATCCTGCCAGAGTGCTCAAACTACGCAAGCGCAGTGAGCTCCGCATTACGCAAGTAACAGGTCCCCGAATCTCAGAGAGAGTGCTCAACCATATATATATATACATACATACATATACATATTTGGGGTCTTTCCACCCTCACGATTGTTGGATAGAGTCAATAGTCTTAAAGATCCTGCATTATAGGCGACTCCAAAATATTTCTTATTTTCTCGAGTGTCTGCGTTTGAATTTACTCATGCCCTAGACGTCATAAACAATTGAGCAAGGATCTCTCTTAAAGTTTCTTTTAATATTATTGACTTGAGCGTATTTTATCTTGATGACGTAATACATTAACCGTAAAAAGAGTGTATCTCAAAAATGAAAAATGATTAAAAAGTGATCTGGTGAAGAGCGAGCATCGATAGCTCAGGTGGTAGAACATGTTGGCATGATAGCCGTAGACACTGGTTCGAATCCAGTTCGAATTTATGGATTTAGTTTTTAAGAATCATATATATATGTTGGTATTGATATGGAAATATTGTCAGTTGGGCCAGATGAATGCCATTCAAGAAACTTGAAGTAGCAACAAAATTGTAATTGTAATTTTTTAAATACTTTTGTACTTATGCACTCTGTACTATCTTAGACAAGCCAACTTCCATCAAAGAGACAAAGGTGAAACAATAGCGTCAAGAGTTGGACCTACCATGTTACAGACAGGTCTCTTATTATGCTCATAAATAACACAGGGCAACAATTTTTGGGGACTCTCATGTTTTCTTTAAAAATAAAAGTGTCTCTGGACCAATTTTTCGTGCTGAATCCAAAATTGATATCCATTTGTTCCCACCACGTCTAGTTTTTGCGGAATAGGATTCCTTTTTTTTACTCAACCCTATTTCGTATGGTGGTTGGCGCCACCGTCTCGGTTTTCTCCCGAATATTTTCCAAATGGAACCAGCTGTGAACTCAAAGCTTTTTGACTTTTATCGAGGCATATTTTTACAGTTTTACTGCAATTTTCAAGCGTATGTGATGACCCAGTCCAAGTTTATGGCCGTTTTGTCACTGGACTTTTGGTCAAAGTTGGCACTCGGCCAACATGTGATTTTTTTGACTGTGAAATTGATGGCATCATTCTTTTTCATCATTCATTGAAAAATGCATTTAAAAAGTGATCAGATTCATTTCAGGGCCATTCTGTACAAAAATTTGGTTCATTCTGCGATTTAAATATTTTGGCCAAAATCGCCAAATTCCAATGGCCAATAAATATGATGATGTCACCGATCGTCTGATGACATCATCACCAAAAATTTGTATTTTAATTTCTTTGGAGCATTGTTCTTCTGCCACCTTACCAAGTTTCAAGACTGCAGCTAGAATAGATCCTAAGATTTTAGGGGGCAGAATCCGTGCCCATATATTCGCTGACCAAAAATGCACCGTATAGAATAGGATAAAATTAAGGCAAAGTTGGCGCCTGATCTTGTTGTCATATGAAAGAGTATGCAAATAAATTCAAGCAAACCAAACGAGAGGAAAAATGAACAAGAGACTTTTAAAAAAATTAAAACAAAATACTTACAAAAAGTTTTTTTACAGTTAACTAAGGAAGAAATTTCCTTTTCCTTGACTTCCTTCTGTGTTTGATGTCTGGGCAGTCTCTCTTAATAGACCAGCAGTAATCAGCCATCATATTTACATCCCATCTGCCCTGATATCGCTGTTCCATCACTTTAATATCTTGGTGGAACCGTTCACCTTGTTCATCACTTATGTCACCCAGGTTATCAGGGAATCTGTCCAAGTGGCTGAACAAAAAATGGACCTTAATACTCATATTGCAGCCCAATTTCTGGAATGCTTTCAACATATTTTTGACATGGTCTTTGTAGTCTACAGACTTTTTCTTGCCAAGGAAGTTATCAATAACACTGACAAATGTGTCCCATGCAGTTCTCTCCAAAACAGTCATTGATAAAGGGAACTGTTTGTCATTCTTCATTTTCCTGATTTGGGGGCCGTCAAATATTCCAGCCTTCAATTTTTCCTCACTAAGGCCAGGAAAAGATCGTCGAAGGTACTTGAAACAATCACTTTCTTTGTTAAGGGCTTTAACAAATTGTTTCATCAGCCCCAATTTAATGTGCAGTGGTGGGAAGACTATTTTCTGGCGATCTACTAATGGCTGATTTATGATATTTGACAGCCCAACATCAAGAGAATCGCGATTTGTCCATTCCTGTTGCACCCAATGCTTGTCTTTTGCACGGCTATCCCACAGACATAGAAAGCATGGGAATTTGGTGAAGCCGCTTTGCTGTCCCAGCAAGAAATTTACCATTTTCAGGTCGACACAGATGATCCACTTATGGTCATCGTAGTGTATTAGTTCGAGCACCTTCTTTACGGCTTCATAGTTCTCCTTGGCTGTCACGGAATGGCCAATAGGGATTGACCCATACAGGTTACCATTATGAAGGAGAACACATTTGAGGCTTCTTTTGGAACTGTCAATAAAGAGCCTCCATTCATCAGGGTTGTAGGACGCAACACCTAATTTTGATAACAGTCCTTTGATGTCTACGCAAGTGACAAACATGCTATCTTCTTGAAAATAATGTCTAAATTCCCTGTCCCTATTTCGATAAAATGAAACATTGACACCCGGCTTCAACAGGTGCTTCTCGCTAAGCCGAGAAGCTAGCAATTCAGCCAGTTTCTTTGATAAGCCAAGATCACGGACAAGATCATTTATTTCACTGTGATCAAAGCATTCCATTTGAGTTGATGAGGTCAAACTTGCAGCTGGTATGTCACCAAAGTCAGCATCATCACTGTCATTTTGACTCTCCGATAAATGTTTTATGTCTATGTCTTCACCTTCATGTCTTGTACAGTTCACAGGAAGAAGAGAATGAAAAGATTTCTGGAGGGCATCATCACTAGGTAGCCCATGAAAAATTGGCTGTGGAAGCTCATTTGAATGTGGTATTGGTGGAATTGCTGATGGTACACTAGGGTAAACAATTTTATGCCTATTTTTGGCACTATATCCAAATGTCTTTACCACACAAAAATAACAATCATCAACATGATTTGTTGGCTCTCGCCAAACCATTGGCACTCCAAAATTAAGAGATCGTTTCCCTTCTGTCCATTGACGTAATCTGGTAACACAGGAATTGCAAACTTTGTGTGGAGCCCAGTTTTTGTCCTGATCAGCAAGTAGAACACCAAAGTATGCCAGATATGCCTTTTTAACGAAATCCGAGATTGGCTTTCTTTGAGATGGAAACGTGAATTGTCCACAAATATAACAGAAAGAATTTGTGTCGTTTTTACACCTCCTTCGTCTGCTTGCCATATTTAATCTGCATCTCAAATAAATCGCTGAATAATTTCAAGCAGCAAACTATTCACAAATTGCTGAAGACCACTGACAAAGGAGTATTTGCATTATTTTGCCAAAATAGCCTCTCGAGAACGAACTCTGTTGACAGCTGTCACACTAACACAACCGATCCATCTCTTCTCAGATCTCAAGTGGAAACAGGATACCACAAAAAATGCAACTGAATGACTGAAATGTCACCTTGTTGTAAATACTCATCCAATTAGCGACAATAGAGAAAACTGCTTGCATACTATGTGAATGGCCCCATGAAAGGATTAACAAGGAACCAAAGAAATCCAGAGGGTCAATTGTAATTCAATCAGAATATCAGCATCAATTAGATGAAGAAGAATGGCAACAATCACATTTTAGCCCTCTTTATTGGTTTGAAAGGACATCCCATGACCAGAAGAAAGTTTTTCCCAAAGCTAAAGCAGAATTTTTTATGAAAACTAGATGTAGCATATGCTGAGAAAACTAGACGTGATGGGAACAAATTGATATCATTTTTGGAATCTGCAAGAAAAATTGGTTCAGAAACACTTTTATTTTTAAAGAAAACATGAGAGTCCCAAAAAATTTTTCCCCTGTGTAATTTGTTTTCAAATATTTTAAAAGTTTTATAAAACTAGATTCTTATTTTTACATTTTTAATAGTGCACAAAATAATATATTACATTAAAATGTGTAGTTGTAGTGCAGGAGTATATAAAATATATACCGCATTGCAAAATACGTCATCAACTATGTCGAACGCATGCAATTGCGTTTCACTAAAGGTGCTGTGCATTTTTATGCATGTTAGGCAATGAATTTTATTTCAGTCGTAAGGATTTCAATGAATCTTTTAACTTTGAACAAACTGGTAGTAATACAGAATATCAGAGGCATTACACAGATTCATTTAGCCATTTGTACCATCTGGTCAAAACATCCTTTTGAAAAGTATTACATTTATTATTAATATTATTAATATTATTAATATTGAAAATGTAATACTGAACAGCACACTGTTGTTGACCAGGCTTCAAGATAAGCCTGGTCAACAACAGCCACACGAACATTAATAACAGTGGATTCCTGATATATTTTTATACAACACAACTAAAATGTTTGTATTTTCTGACTGTGACTTGATTGAACATTGCAGGCGAGAAAATATAATGGTTTCAGTCGTAAATATTGACTCGTAAGGGCTTTATCATGTCATGAGTCGTAAGCTTTTTCTGAGCTACGTTTCGAGAGATACTTCTCCCATCTTCAGGCTACTGAAATGACTAGATACGGCAAGTTTATACTTTGGTAGTGCGGACGTCCGTGTAGACAGGGCTTGAGTTGTTTCGGGACGTGGCGCTATGCCTATTGCTGCATTGCAGGGAATGGATTGTTTCTTTTATTTTTCTTGTTGTTGTGTTGATTTCCTTGTCTATAACTCTTTTATTTTCCAAGTCAATTTTCCCTGCAATGCAACAATCACATCAACAGAGTATCCTACACCCTTCCAGCACTAAAGAAAGAAACACAACAAACACAACATAGGCGAACAAAATAGCCGTATCTGGTCATTTCAGTAGCCTGACTATGGGAGAAGTATCTCTCGAAACGTAGCTCAGAAAAAGCTTACGACTCATGACATGATAAAGTTCTTACATCTATGGCTTCCTATGAGTCCATAAAGTTCAGAATTTTCAAAATATTGACTTGTCAGTTTTTTTAGTTATAACAGAATATTGTTAGTTTTTTAAGGAATTTCTTCTATTTTAAATCCGGCAACTTTTTTTTCATTCGCTTTAATGCAAAGTTTTCCTTGAAGGCATACCCAATTGTCTATGAATTCCTTATAATGAAGTACGGTTTTCATTTAAGACCCCAAAGCTCTTGCCTTTGTATTCTTTTTTCAAAAGAAAGGCTTCGCTTCGTTTGTTTTTGTGTTTGAATAAACAGAACCTTCTGTATAAGAAACAGAGGGTTTGACTTACATCTCGTGTTTCTAAATGTTCATGCATTTTAGCCTTATTGTTTCTTAGTTGTTTTTGCATATATTTCCCAAAGAGATTTGCCCCTTAGTTTTCCTAAACCTGAGCCAGAAAAGGCTGATCAACCCCTAGTTAACCAATATTGGTTGTTCTTTTTTATTCTTGTGTTAGAAAATATTGCTTGGTTTCTTTGTACTACATATTATTTCAAAATTGATAGAAGTCTGTTATTCGGGGTTTTTTTAAGTGTTTCTATGCATGGAATTGATCAAGGTTGTTGTTCGGTTCGTTTTTCCAAATGTTTCTGCTTTGCGATGAAACCAGGGAATACACTAATATACAATCTGTTAAGACAAAGAAGATCATGAAATAAATCTTTCTACAAATGTAGCTTTTTTCCTCGTGAGGCAAAGTTGTGGAAATCTTCGGTTTTTGTGTGTTGCCACCTTCATCTGGATCTTTTTAAGTCTAAGGTTACTTTTTATCTCTTTGATTAACATTTTCCCCCAGTTTTTCATTTGCAGCTCCATACACCTAGCGCTTTATGCTTTGTATTGTTCTTACCGATGGCAAACACACTTTATTCAGAGATTCAGATATACTATTACCACACATTGTGCATAAGTCACACGCATATTACTCTTTTTTTACACACACACACACACACACACACATAAAATTTGCCTTAACTCACCCAATTTTTTAATCATCATATGACACTTTGAACATTTGTATTATTTACTTGCATTTTTTAAATTTTAATTCACCTATTGTATGCAAGCCAATAAAAAGTGGTTACTTGTGGCACGGTTTGTATTTTGAAACACTGTGGAAGCGGAGCACTAAAATGCTTGATTGCATTGTTTTTTAACAACGGTAAAAGAAACTACCATCCGCTTCGCTTTTCTGCCGGTTTCTACTAACACCTTGGCAGTCAATTGTAAGAATTCCGCCCTTTCCAGATTGCTTTACAAATTGAGAGGCCCCTTCTTGGGGCAACAGGTTTTTGAATCGAAATTTATACCAGTTTGGGCACAGAAATAAAACATTTTAAAAATATCGACATTCTAAGCTGTTAAGTTAAATGTGCAGTATTTACGACGCGCAACTACGACAATATCCATCAAGAAGAAAAAGATGTCATGCAATATATTGAGGAAGTCAAATATTAGAAAGCAGTTGGAGCTAGTAATTTAAATCCATTATTGATTAACTCTGGTTCTCAAAAACAAGTTCACCCAATTAAAAAAAGGTTACCAGCACTCTGTTTCTGCTGCCCAACTGTATCCTTTTTTATAAACGAGAAAAATTTGTGTCTAACCATGTAAAATCTGATGATGCATTTTCCTTTCTTTTTTTTTTCTCCAGTTTTATTTTCCGACAAGTTGAATTGCATCTTTCCTTCATTAACTCACTAGCGGAAGAAAGGATTTTTATTACTTCTTTGTGACCATTTAGTTTTCGAAGCTGTTGCATCCTCTCACAAGAGAAAAGAATGGCTTGAAAAAGAACTCGCTTCTCAGTCATGTTGTTGCAATCTTGCGTCCCAGACTAGGGGAGGTGTTCAGTCTTTGGTCTACTTACTTTAAGGCCGACATCATCCAGCTTTCCTCTACATATCTCTAACTAAACTTCCAGATCCTCTATTATTGCTACTCAACACTATATCCTCTGCAAAGAACATTGTCTACGGTGCGTTTTAGTTGCTGTCTTCCCACAACATCCATGATGATGGTGAAAAAAAGGAGGCTCAAAGCTGATCCTTGATGTAGCCCCAAATATATCCCGATATCCTCCGTCTCTCCCGTACTTGTCACTACGTGGGTGGTGCAGTCCTGGTACATGTCCTTGATGATATCTATATAAGCGTCGGGCACTTGCTGCTCTCTCAGGTTATACCAAATGACCTTGTGATGTTGCCATACACCTTTTCCTGATCTACAAAAACCACATGCAGCTCCTTTCCAAACTCCTTGTACTTTTCTTGTATCATTCTCGGGCAGAGTATGGGCTCCGCCGTCCACGTTTGCTTCTGGAACCCATATTGGTTCTCCTGGATTGTCACCAGTTCTCTCACTCGGGCCTCTACCACCCTCTAAAGCATTTTGAGAGAATGGCAGAGCAGCTTTATACCCCTGTAATTTCCACAGCTTAGAGGGTTGCTCTTTTATTTGTACAGTGTGGTGGTCTTGCTGGTCCTCCACTCAGGAGGTATCCCATTTCGTACTGCGTCCCGCATACATGTTGTCATACGTAAGACTCCTACTTCTCCGAGAGCTGTCACCATCTCTATCAGAAGTTCGTCTGCTCGTTTTGCTTTGCTTGGCTTCATATATTTGACCTGTTTTGCAACCTTCTCTTCTGTGATGTTGTCGATTGGTCCCTTTATGGCTTCTGCTTCCGGTAGCACTGTCCTGTCATTTCTTGTGTTGAGTAAGCTGTTGAAATAGCTCCTCCATCTTTCTTTTACCTGATTGCCATCGCTCAGAATATATCTCTCCTCACTTTTTGTAAAAGTTACACTGTCTATATCCTTTGCTCTTCTCTGCATGTTCTTAGCCAGTTTGTAGATTCTGCTTGGGTCATCTGCTTCTAGACTGTGATACAGCTCTTCGTATCCAGCTTCCTGTCCAATAGCGCACTTCCGTTTCCTGATCTTATTTAATTCCTTATAGGTTGCTCTATCCTCCTCAGGTTCAGTTCTCTTTTACTTCTTGAATGCCTCCTTCTTGTTTCTCACCGCTTCCTGGACTTCCTCACGCCACCATCACGACTCTTTTTCGAGGTACTTGTCACTTTTGCTCTCCCCTAGCATCTCTTTGGCTGATTCTATCACCTTAGGGTACGTTTCCTTCCATGTCAAACCTCTCTCATTTGCCTGCTCTACCGCCAAGTTGGTTACTCTTTGTTTCAAGTCATCTCCCTTTTCTCCTTTGAACTTTCACCAGTTAATTTTTCTAGGTCTTTCCCTCTGAACTCGCCTTCTCTTCCTCACCATCATGCCCATCACCAATGGTCGGTGTTGCGTCGCCACTGATTCCCCAGATCAACTTACAATTTTCCATGCGGTGATGTCCCCTCCTAGTCAAGATGTAATCAATCACAGTTTGGTTCATACAACTTTTGGAAGTGTAGGTCTGCTCGTCACTCTTCGTGATTAATGTATTTGTCAGTGCTAGATTTTTCCTTTGAGCAAACTCAGGATTGTTTCCCCTTCTTTATTCCTCCTTCCCACTGACTTTCCCCTGTGCCATCGTGCCCAACGCTCGTCTCGGTCTCTTCCCACATGTCCATTTAGGCCATCTGCCATAATGATCTCTTCATTTTCCGGTATGCTCATTGTCAACGCGTCCAGCTGGTTCCAGAACTGTTCTTCTCTGCGTCATCACATACCTACCGTGGAACATAGACCGATATAATGCTGTACGTCCTGCCAGGTGTAACCAGTTGCATTGAAATTATTCTGTCAAACTTTCTTTCCGTTTAGAATACTTTGTCTTGCCATTCTCCCCCTAGGCATATTGCCACTCCGTTCTTCGGATTTCCTCCGCCACTATAGAATAGATTGTACCCGTCTCCTATGGCCTTCGCTTTACCTCCTGACTTCCCACCAGTCCGTTTGGTCTCCTGCAGGCACAGTATTTCCAGTTCTTTCCTCCTCATCATGTCGGCAAGTTTCCCCGATGTAGAGGGTTGCCACTCTGAGATTCTTTTGTCTCGCTCATCCTCTTTTCACAGCGTCGAGGCCACGTTGCCGCTGAGCATCGCTTACGGGGTATGCCCTAGCATGGTTTGATTCTGTGATTTTCTCTGGCATACGTTTGATTGTGGCATGACTTATTAAGGACCGGATGCTCTTCCTGACGTCTACCCTCTGTGTTTCTTCCCGGCTTGAGACCAGCTGGCGAATTAAGTGGCTTGCTGCCTCTTCAGGCCACATTTCGCTTCCAGGCCACATTTGCAATATTTACAATTCCAACTTTTATATATATATGTTTTTGGATTTGATTGTAGACAGGCTAAGGAAAACTATCAATAAATTCTGTAAAGAACTTGAAGACCTAGATAGAAAACACAATCCAAAACTTTATACTATAATTAAAGATCTAGAGCTAAAGAAACCATATGCCAGGCAGGACTTAAAAAAAGAGAAGGTAAGATGCTCTTTACTACAAAGAGGTGCTAGTTAGATGGGAAGAGTATGTAGGAGAGCTTTACCCTGCTGACAAATAAATGCTGATAATAACCAATGTAGACAATCAAAGAATCGTGAGAATAACTAAGGAAGAGGTAATGGGAGTTATCGGACCAAGTCAATATGATATGCAGATGACACAGCAGTGGTAGCAGCCTCCAATGCCGATTTGCAGAGAATTATGGACAAAATTCAAAATAAATGCAAAGAATATGGAATGAGTCTAAACACTAAGGAAACCATGGTAATGCAAATTAAAAATAAAGCAAAGAAAAATCCATCATTCTTAACCATTAAAGTGAATGGAGAAACATTACAACAAGTGATGGAATATAAACACTTAGGAAGCATGATATTTGACAATGTGAGAAGTCTGGATGATGTGAAGAAACGAATTGGCATGGGAAAAACAGCTTTCTGGAAATGTAAAGAACTATTAAAACGAGATGTTAATGTAAACCTAAAGAAAAGGATACTTGACTGTTATGTAAAATCTG
>RDPX01000161.1:533308-563655 GCA_003991215.1 Morbakka virulenta
TGTCTTTCACTGTCACTACTTTGTGAAAACTGTAATAAAAAATTTTTTTAATGTGAACTTTCTCACCTTGTGACTCCCACTCCCCTTGTTCGCTTTTGTTCGCTTTTTGGGATACCCCCTCCCCCCTCAGTGCGAACGTAATAAATGGATGGCCCCCATTTTAATATCTATTTCTTCTTAAGCTGTGTGCTTCCAATATGGGAAATGCTTTCATAAAATCAAAAGAACAAGGTTGCATTTTGAACATTAATTGCACGATAAAGCTCCATTTTTCTAATGAATAAATCATCTCTTGTTCCGGAATATGGAACAAAAATTAATTGTTCTTTTCTCATTTCAGGCATAATCGATGTTTAAGCTCACGACTCGTTTATATTTAATGATGTTTTAGTTAGCTGGCTCATTTTCTTTATTGTTCCATTTCTCTTACACTAAATTGACCTGCATTTGGAGAGAAGGCAATAGACTCACATCTATTCAACAAACACCGACTGAGACATGCATAAATTTCTTGGTCAACTATATATGTTACTAAGTCAGTAACTACTTCTATTCCATAATCGTCAATGTTCCTTAAACAATTTAGTATCGGTTTCATCAGAACAGTAATACAATCAGAGGAGAGGCCACTGTAGATTAGACAAGGCGGTTTGTGGTTAGAAAAGCTAGTCAAGAGCTCTGAGACAAATGATTGCGCACATAAAAGCTGAAGAAAAAACAGTAGATATTTTGAATATGTACAGTAAAAAACCTGTAGACAGGAATGCATTAGTAACAAGACCATAAACAAGATAACATTGACCCTTTTAGGACCATATAAAGACCTTTGCGGACGTACATTGGGAAAAAGTAACAATATGCGATGTAAAATAACTATAACTTCCAAGCAGAGTTGATAGGAGAAGTGTTAGGAAGTGTTAGAAGAAGCAAATAATTGCAAATTGGTTGGTTGTCTGCCAAAGTGACGCTTCTTCCTAAACTGGTTTGAAAAAGTTTACTCGAGAAACAAAATGAAACTATAGAATAAGACTAGTGGAGAATATGAACCGAATTTTAGATAAATACATGCAATAAAGGACACGATTGTTAAATGTTCTACCAAGAAATGAAGATTTGAGTACCTGCGAGAGGTATTAACTGATAAAGACTGATGTACATTGGCTGAAAGACTGATGTGTTAGCTGGGAAAAAAAGTTTTTCCTGGCTTTTGTCCTTTAATTACAGAATGTAATTGATAGATGTTGATAGAGCAATGAACTTTTTTTCTCTGCAAAATATCGACGATGCATATATCTCTTGGGGGGGGGGGTGCATGCGGAGACAAAAGGAATATTTAATATCCTTCAAACAGCATGGTTTTCGAACAAAGTAGATTTATTTCTTCTTTCCACTTCAGTGCAGGGGGGTCGATTTCATGCGAACGTAACATATGGATGCTGCTGGAGGCAGATTGGAAGACCACCTCGGTGAGCTCGATCCGGTCTCATGAAACGGGAAACAAACCTTCCCTCACCGCCAAAACAAATGACCAAGTGAGTAGGCTGCACCGGGAATACCTCTCGTCGAAGACACACATTTCCTGGTTGGTTTTTCGAAAAATTTCTCCAAATCGACGACGAACCAGATTAGAAATCACATGAACGACGAGATCGATTTCTTCCATGGTAAGGAAGAACAGCTTGAATCGAAGGCTATTCGTTACTAACTAGTCAGAAAAACCTGGCTAATCAGCATCCAGGCATCACCACGTGGAGGTTGCCTTCTTGGACGCCCTTAAACATTCGTGGTTGTATTTGGTAAATAGAATTCGTGTATTGCATATGGTTTATATCGCAGTGGCCGTTGGAACGTGGCACAATGCATGATCCACAATATCTTAGTCAAAACAAGCTAAATTTGAAATAGAATCGCTAAGAAAGCGTGATGTCATATTGCACCAGTCAAACAACATTCAAGGGCGAACTTTCTAGTTAAAATTGATTCCATTCTATGAAGTCAAAAAGTAAAGAAAGACATTTACCATTGTGAGGTTTTTTCTTGTCGATTCACAATCAGCCACAATGCCTGAAAATTTGTATGATGAAAAACTAAACATCATTTTTCTTTATCTATTTGAACTTATGAGTTACTTTTTGTTGCTTTTTTTCACTTGAAAAAAGTCGCTTTTTCTTTGGTAGAATGGTAGATACAGGGAGGAGCCGTGGCTTCATGGTTAGTGCAACTGCACAGTAACCAAGAGTTCCGGGTTCGATTCCCCGAGCTGTCGAGGAAAATTTGGAACTTTACAAAGAAAAAAGCCATTGGTTGGCATCCGGCTAGGAAATTCCTCACTGCCACATCAATGTCCCTCTGAAGGGCACCGTCTGAGCCCCAATTGCTGGGGGAGGGGGAAATGACGTTAAAACTTTTAAAAAAATATGGTAAATTCAGGAAGGTTTAAACAGGAGACAATGACAGCCTTTTGAAGACTCCTTTATCCACGACTCCTCCTTAATAAATGCAACTCCTTCCCATGTTTGAAGAATTGACGTATCTATCAAGAGTTACTTAATATATTTATATATTTTGTCTTATTAATGTGGACAATATCAAAGCAGTTACGGAATTGACTTTTATGACATGACTGTACTCGTGCAAGACAGAGATACTTGAACCAATCTGTTTCCTAATTATGGACTAAGGATTTTGTTACAGCTTACATTCTTAACATTTTCATTCAAGGTTTTCCTTTTTTAGCTTCTCGAGAGCCATAAATTATTATATTTTAATATTTTGTTTGTAACTTATGCTTGCTTTGAGCTAAATGATTGTTTACACATAGTGTCGTTTGTAAACTAGAAATCGTTCATTAGCAGTCACTTGGATTCATGTCGACGAATTCACAGTATCTGAATACATTACTTACTGGTGGGAGTAGATTTGCCACCTGTCCTATATTTAATAGGACAATGCAATATTTTAGCGTTTTATAGAGTTATCTACAAACCAGCCCGAAGTGTCTGCTATAGAAAATGGTACAAGGGGGTATCAGTACTGTGTATGATCTCTATGGATGGAATCCTCATTTGTTCGGCATTCCACCAGTAGTGGACACAACGCTTGCATCGGATAGTCAAAGGAGCATCATCCGTTGCAATTATCTTCCCAAAACTGGTGAAGGTAGAGGCAAAAAAAACAAGATTAAGAGACAGGAATTTTTTGGCCCAAAGAAATTTTGAAACATTTTCAATGTAAATAACTTTGTTGATCCTACTCTATCCATGTTCGTCCCATTTTGCCAAATGTAATTTTCTTAACTTTTCGTGATTCATCGCTTAAATAGCTAAACCGCTAAGGATGTATTTCGTAATGTTTTCCCAGTTTTAAGCAAACATATGTGAGGTTATTGAGATTCATGGTGTATAAATCATTTATTTTTAAACTTAGTATTGAAAGTAGTAAACTTGATTATCCCCAGTTGTTTTTCTTTCAATTTTCGCGATATGCATTTATGTATCATATCTTGCATGTAAAAAAACATCACGTTTGTAAGTGATGAATAGGTGACCCAAATTTTAGGCAAGTTAAAAATAAGTTTGGTTGGACCTTTAGGTTTGGTTGAGAGATAACTAGGATTCAAAGTGTTTCCAAACCCTTTAAATAAATTTTAATGCTTTATAGAAGAATTTGAATTAAATTTGATAGAAAATATTCGTATTTGTTCAATCTTGTAGAATCAAATAAAGTATGTAACAGGTTGAATAGCCTGTTAACTTAGGCATTTGTACGGGCTATGCCAACAAGAGTGTTTGATATAATTTAAGATTCAATGAAAATTTATCCCTTTCATTCGTACATATATGTGTGTTTTTGTTTTGTTGGTGGTACTGGTGCTCGTGGTGGTGGCATGTGGTTTCTTACGTCGAATTATTTTGTCAGTATTTGTTGAAAGATTTTTGTAGCATAAACTTTTGTATATTGAGTGATTTTGTCAGTGTGGATTTAGATTTTAAGAAAACTCTTAAAAAGTTATCTAGACATTTTTAGAGGAAACAATTTATAACAACTATTTTTTTGTTCAAAAATGTTGTCCTTTGATTGCTTTTTTAATCATTTACGGTCCTGTGCAATTGCCATTGGTTTGAATATAATTAATCTCAAAAAGTGTTCTGAGGAAATTTTATTAGTGTTATTGTCAAGTGTTTTTTCGATCACTTTAGATCTTGCTGAGTTTAAAGTTATCTGTTTTATATCAAGAAAATTTTAAAAACTATTTCTGTTAAATTACATTTTTGGTCTCGGTTGGGTATTGGATGTTGCTGTCCATTTTATTGTTATTAAAAAAATACTTTCCTTAACTATTTATTTTGTATTCTTAGTAATTATGGATGCTGAAAATAACTTACTTATTACTTATCCAGTTTAGCGTCTTCTTTCCTTGACACAAGGGTTTGAGGTTTTGGTAGAATTCCTTAATGATCTTCTCCAGGTTATTCGATCCATGGCTGTATCTGGTGTTAACGACAATGCCTTAAGGTCCTCTTCGATGGAGTGATTCCAGGTCTTCCTAGGATGCCCTGTGCTGCGTGGTCCGTGAATTTTTAAATCAGTCAATGTGTTGATCCAGGAATCACTTCGTTGGACATGACCAAACTACCTCAACCTTCTATATCTGAGCAATGAATCCAATGAAGGTATATTTAAACGATCATACAAGAAAAAAGTACTAGTTCTATCAAAAATTTTAACATTACATATCCGTCTAATCATTGCACGATCATTTTTTTCCAATCGCTGCTTATCCTCATTCTTCAGTGCCCAGCATTCACTACCATACAGTAAGACAGATCTGACACACACATTAAAAACTTTTCCACGAGTGTACAGTGATAGGTATCGGTTGGTCAGGATTGGAAGGAGATTTCAGAACTTCTCCCAGGCAGNAAAGTACTAGTTCTATCAAAAATTTTAACATTACATATCCGTCTAATCATTGCACGATCATTTTTTTCCAATCGCTGCTTATCCTCATTCTTCAGTGCCCAGCCTTCACTACCATACAGTAAGACAGATCTGACACACACATTAAAAACTTTTCCACGAGTGTACAGTGATAGGTATCGGTTGGTCAGGATTGGAAGGAGATTTCAGAACTTCTCCCAGGCAGTTCTTGACCTGACAATAGTACTATCACTACACCCTCGACCGACTCCAATCATATCGCCAAGGTAGCAAAAGGAATCAACCACTTTAAATTCATCATTACCAAAAACAACTGACTGACATGATCGATCATCAATAGGACGAGCCAATCCTTTGCACCTATGACATCTAAAAGCATCATCTATAGAATGTCTGCCTTGGATGCCACTACACTTCTTATGTACCCAGTGATTACAGCCTTCACAGAAGATAGAATTATTACAAACATCAGCTCTGCAAACACCACATGGGCACTTTCCTGAGTAATGCAATGTGTTCATGTTAGGACCACTTAACATGATTTTGGTCTTTTTCAAGTTTACCCTACGTCTATTTTTTTCTAAATAAATAACAAGAAATACCAAAAAAGCAACCGCGGCATAGGTCAAAAATTTAGACTAGAATGGAGGAAAGGAAGAATGCACCTGGATCCTTTTGGGAAAATTTGTTTAGGGAATTTTACAATGTATGCCTCAAGAGCTTTAATATTTCTGATGCTGAACTATCTCAAATTCTGCAACATGTCAAAAGTGATGCTTACTCTCACAGCACGCACCCCAAAAATTATTGAAATATTTTTTGAAGAAATATTCAAATGAGAAAATGAATCCTGGAGCTTATGAACTTACTCTGGTATATCCCATCATAGCCATTTATCTAATAGTTTGATTTGCGCCACAAAACTAAGAGAAACAATGCTTAAAGCATGTACAAATGCTACCAGTATGTACAGTGCCCAAATCAAAGCAGAATGCGTAACAATGAGCGTACTGTGGAACAAAGTTCTTGAATGTGTGTAGTATGATCGAGATAACGAAATTGCTTCGTCTTCGCAACCGTCGCTCTAACCAAAGGAACAGGAAGATGTTTGCAGTTAGTAACTTACATTTTAACCCCTTTCACTGAAAATGCAGGAAAAACTATAAGTGGAATTAATTATTGTACCTTTAAAGCATTGGAAAGATACAGCCTAAATATCAAGGGCTACTTACTTACTTAAGCCCATAGCCCACGGATGAGCATAGGCCATCGACGAAAGTTCGCCACCGCACCCTCTTTTGGGCTTCTCTTGCTACTTCAGTCCAGTTTGTTCCCTGCCGTCTCAGTTCTCCCTCGGTATCTCGCCTCCAGCTGTTCCACTGTGTTCCCCGAGTACGGTATCTGCTCTCCAGATATGTCTCATCTGTCCTGCCTGTAGTCACCTTGTTTCACTCAAACCCAATACTCCGATGTTATACTTTTTCATTTCTCTTGCTACCTGAAAAGATCTTCCTGTTTCGTACATAGTCCTGATGTTCCAAGTTGCTATTCTAACTTTTGCCTTTGGTGGTAGAAGGGGAATCGGCCTCGCAGCTTCCTCTTGGCTTTCACTGCGATGCGTCATGTGTCTCTGAGATCGAGTCCCTTCTTCCCTTTGGCGAATGTGTTGGTTTGTTTTTGTCGATGCTTCTGCAGCTTTGGTGATTTTTACGGGATGGGGGTGCTGACCCCACGCCCAACCTTCCTCCTTTATCCGGGCTTAGGACCGGCTGTGTTATCCGCAAATATCACGAGCGGAGTTAAATATCAAGCGCTAAACCTTCGTTAATTCCGAAATTTGCAGTGCTAATTTTGAAATAAAAACAATTTCTCTCGATCTTAAAAAACGAAATAAAGATATACAAAAAGAAAACTGTCGTATCTAAACTATTAATTATACAAAACTTGATGGCGACTTTTTAAGAGTACTTTTATCAAATCATAACCATATTTTCCAAGATAACCTGTTAGGGTTGAAGTTTAAAACACCTGTGTGATGATGCTGGCTCACTGTTAAAAACATGTTAAGATATATTTATTCTGGATGGCTGTTATTTCCTGCTATTGCCGATTGTTTGCTTAGGAATCATTTGTTTTTGAAAATTTTGATAGCCTTTCGGACAGAAGAGCTCAAAATAAAATCGATGTCATGTGCACTCTTTACTACTGAAAAGGGACTGGAAACAACCAGCATAATTTTGCACGAGCCAAAAAACTTCCTCCGAGACTGTTGAGAAAGCTAAAGTCGAAAGAGAAATTCTGCTTTCTATTTATTGGCACGGCTTGGCCTGATATATGCAAATGGACTCCAGTGGTAGGTGCTTGTGATTAAGGAGTTATTTAATTCCGATGGCAGTAAAAAGATCTGGTGCAAATATAGTTAGTGATTGTTGGTCACGTTTTCCAGCTTACAAAGTTGGCCTGGACAGCTGCAACTGGCGAGTCGTGATTCAAGACGGAACCTCTTATGGGGATTATGATGGGGATCATGTTTTTATCACTTTTTGACTATGCATTAAAACCGCTGACATGTTATGGCTCAACCTTTATCGTAGTTATTGACATAATGCTTAACTTTCTCTAGAAACTCAGAGACTGGATTAAGGAATTTTTTTGAGTTTCAGCACGTAACAAGAGGGAAACCTTTTCGAAAAAAGCGCAAGATCTAACCAAAAACAACCCTGTGGAGGGCATGCAACCCGTAGTCAGTTATCTTGAGCAATTGTTTGACTTTTCAATTCGTAATTGGTTGCCTGGTCTCAAATGGCTGTCACTACAAAATGGTAAACCATTCAGCATCTCCAATTTTGGGAAAAAATCTCACAACACCTTAAGAATTAAAATTTAGACTTTGAGAAACTGTACGACTTTACAATGTTTATATTTGCCATGATCAAGGAAATAAAAAGAATAAAAAACGAACGAAAAACATTGGCCAAAGATAGAGCCAAATATTTTCACACACAAATGAGAACAGATATTCAACTGTTATTAGAATTGTAAGCACAGTCGTCAGTATTCCTTCGTACTCTCCCTTTTGCCCAAACATTTTGGATTTTTTAGGGGCAAAAAATGGACAGAAGTGTGATATAAAACAAATTTCTCCTTAATTAGAAAGTGTATTTTTGGTCTCAATGAGCATGAAATATTCGTGCAGTGGCTTTCGGTCACAATTAAAGACAACAAACCAATTCTACAATGTGAAATCTCACTGAAATATTCATTGACGCAATAGCAATATTAAATGTTATTGATTTGTTTCTTGCTTACACATATTGGTTTGCTGTGATGTACAACTGGAAAACTGTTCCATGGCATTATTGTCATACCATATTATGTAACAAACTCCTCACCTCAACTCACCATCTCGCCCTCCTGTCCTTCCCCACAAAATTCCCCATGTTTAGGTAAACTTAAAAAATATTTACAAGTTAATTTCAGTAATCAACATGTCAAAGTTTAGATAGAAATCAGCTTTCTGCGTAATACAGTCCGGGGTTTTTCTTCGTACCCCAGACATGGTGGGGTACACAGCAACCCATATTTTCATTTTCAAAAGGTAGCAACACAAGTTGACATTATGTATGCATGTTCGAATTTTGTCAGAATTCCCCACCTTTTCATCAGCGAAAGAAGGAGGTTTAAGTTGAAAAGGTCTTGGATTTAATAACTGCTTAAAGACCCGAGGAAATATATTTCAATTTTCTCTTCTTGAAATTCTCAGAAATTGTATTTCTTATTTCATATTTAGCTCGGTACTTTTTGCAGTACAAAAATTAGACGTTAACGGTAATACTTGTGCAAAATGAATTTGAACAGCAGCAAATGAAGACAAGCAGGCCCCAAAGTTCCCCCTTCCAACACTTTAAGTAGGGATAAAGACACGAAATATTTTTCTGAAGCACACCTACGTTTACTGTACTTATAGCAGAACTCGAACTGAACACTTTTATAACAGGGAGAAATGTTTGTAACATATTTGGACTCTTTATATCTGTAGCCTCGGTTGTCTGCAACCATGTCTATGCTAGCTAAGCCTAGAGATCCGGGAGGTTGGAATTCATTCAGATATTTTACATGATGAACAGAAATAACATATAATTATACTAGAATAAGTAAGATGTTATCTGTTATCTATGATGATGTAATTTATTAAAAAAGAAAATATAAAACTTTCCTATAGTACATTGAGGATGCCAGAAAGATACTTTTAATAATGGGTTTTAGTCTCAAGAAAGAAAATTCAAATATTTCTTTTTACCGCAAAATTCTCTATCTGGAATGGCTCATAGTTCAAGTCGCTTGGACAAAAAAATTTTTTTTGAGGATTTAATTAAAGGTAAATATTAATTTTATAAATAGAAAAAGAAACGATGGAAATGAAATAAACAAAATTTGAACAAAAGAGAGAAGCATTAGAATTCGGTCCGATTGATTAGAAAGGGAAATTTTGGTCGGCCATCTATGTGCTTATGGTAGTTAAAGTAGAGATTTAAGGGCACTGGGTTAAAAGAGAAATGAAAGAAGAAAACGAAGGAATTTCTGTAGGAAAAGTGAATTGGAAGTTTTTCTCATTGATATTTGATTAAACCATGCCCCCAGAATTAAAATGTATACGTCAAGCCACATTTTATCAATAGCGTAAATTTAGTGATGTTTAGAGACAGCAAGTCACATATTTCAATAAGCTGTTATTTAATAACTTCTAGCTTTTATTTCACTTCACATACACATAGATCAATTCCTTCGTTTGTTTAAAATTCCTATGGATATTTGGCATTTGTGTACGTTTGCTCTCCTTGAAGCTACATGTCATGGTCTTTTCTACAGTTGATAAGAACTTTTCAGGGTCAGTTACTCTTAATTTCAATTTAAACTATTTTTAATCTTCGCAAGTAGTGATGGGAATGGTCGCAGCTGAGTAGCAGCAAAGGTTTTTGTCTCGTTGTGAGACTTCAGAAAGTTAAAGTTTACATAAAAGTGTGATATTCGTTTCCTTCGTACTTAAACTATATGATATTCAAATACTTATTTTAAATCACATTGGCAAGAGATTTTGTTTAAATCTATTGCGGTTTCTTTCATGGCTTACGCAAGTAATCTGGTAATCTGTCATACAGATGAATAAATTTCATGCGCAGCTACAAAGTATAATTTTTAACTCTCCATTAACGACGAGCCAAGTGAATGAGTAGTTTTAAAATAGATCAGAAAAAGTACAAGGAAACGAGTAGAGAAAAGTAGGCAAAAGTGCCTAATAGAATTAAAACAGTTGATAAAGATGAAGTATTACAATTAAGATACTTAAAACATAAGAGTCAAATAAAAACTCTCTTTTGCGCAAAAAATACATTTTTAAGCAAGAGCGACCAGCTACTTAGATGTTGAATGAAATATCTTTCTCCAAATGTGGTGAAACGAGATTGCTGGGGTTGACAGGGGCTGAGCCTCTGTTTGATATTTTCTATTCATTATGCCTCGTTTTGGATTTAGAACTGAAAAAGAAGGACCTGCAGATATGAAAGAGGCTGTGATGGTAGATATGTCCTCTTCCATGACGTGTGTTTCGGTTAAACCAAGTATGTGCAAATTGTATTTCACAGCATCCTCATAACTAGCAAGTTTCTTGACTTCGTCTCTGCATCCTTGAACGTTTAGTGCACCAATGTTGATGCCTTTGACAGACATTTTTGGCTTTTGGCTTTCCCTCATGGCAGGAGCCATAAGGTTGACCGGCGTCACCCACTGTCAACCGCCCCCTGATAGCATGATGTTAGTTAAAACGAATATGCAATGATGATGATACAGATATGAATGTATAATGGAACTTTAAACGAATGGGAAATATTAAGCTATTATAGAGGTTTATGGTAGTACTTTGCCTTGTCGTATTTTCTTTATTAGATTCTCAAGAGTAACATTTTCTTTTGTAATCAGGTATTACGTGGTTGTTTTGTGGAACTTGTGCGGATTTCAACTCAAAATATTTTTTTTTCTTAAAACTGGTTGACAAAACATAAAATCGTTTTAAAAATATAAATAAGAAAATAAACTCTGAAAAAAATGTGTTTACAACCCAATATATGTGGTTGCAAATGATGGCTAAAACAATATGAATCCAATATGGTTCTTTTCCGTTTTATAAATAGTTTTTCTCATTCTGTATTTTACCTTACTATTTATGCTTTCGGCACTACTTTGTATTCCAGTTGTAGTTCGGTCTTAATTTGGCCTTTTCAAGACAAAATTATTTTGAAATTGGCAAGTGACTTAAACATTATTGTGGGACATTTTGGTGATTGGTGAAGAAAATGGTTTATGAAATATTACGCCTTCATTGTACCTCGTAAATAGATGACATTAACCAACTTGAAAATTCAACAATGATCTACCTCAGGGAGCATGGGAATGAGAGACAGAGTACTGGACACAACTCTTACAGCTTGTGGGCAAAAGTTCACATTTGACGAAGGTATCTTCTTTTAGATGTATTCTGTTGTTGTGTAATTCAGTTGAGAAATTCCGATTTATTTAAAGGAAAAGTAGTAAATATAGTTAAAGTCAATTCATGATACACAAAGAAGAACTTATTCTTTGACATTATTTTTAGTGAATTAAGAAGTTTTCAAAAACTACTGATTCAAGAGCAAGCCTACAGAGATATTATTTAAAGAAATAGGTACAGGAAACTATAGGGAAAAGCTGGACAAAAATATCTGCTGCAGGATTTAGCTAGTTAATTAAATTGAGAGTCATCCTAAAACAAATGCGACATTTTTTATTATTCCTCTCTAATATAAGCCTTAAACAAGCAACTGGCAAAGGTTTACATTTAGTAAATAATACTACGACTACTGTCTCTTGAATTTTAATCTCACTTTAATAACAATGTTAGTGTTAAGAATGTAAAGATTTTTCTGTATCTTTTGTTTCATTCCAAAAATTGAAGAATGACAATCCTCAGGGAATATAACATATTTTTCCTACGGAATTATAAAATTATTTTATCACAATACCCTTGTTACGTTTCTTTAAGTCTTGATTGAGTCGTCGTGGTATGGTCCTGACTAAATTCGCATCACTCTTCACCAGCTGTTCTTGTAGTATTCTAGAAACTTGCTATTTTCAAATGGCTCTCCTGCCTATGTCTCGATGTTATCAGAGTATCTTTCCTTCAGTATGCTTGTCTGTATTTCTTTATCTAGAGTTCTTCGTTTTTTCTGTCTTTGTTCTCACATTTATGAAACTACCATAACTGTGAGAAGTGCAGAATCACAATACGTGATGTGAAGCACAACAGAGAGGGAGAAAGAGAGAGAGAGAGAGAGAGAGAGAGAATTCTTCGTAAACAGCAGACGAAAAAGGGCCGAAATCGAACGTGGTTCCTCCCGATGACGCTCTGTGTCTAGAGGTAAAGCGTTTTATCCCGAAATGAAGAAGATGGTCCCAAAATGCACTAAATGACATGTATGCATCACTCTATTACGCAGAAGTTTTCAGTTTTACTCATTTCTGTGACTTATTATTAAATCCACTTTGAAAATAATCATTTCCAAATTTAAACCTTTAATTGTTTATTACATGGCTGCAACGCATTAAGACATCCTGGAAAGGAAAAAGGCTCAGGCGAAAAAAAACTGATTGGGAATATGTAAAGGAAGGTTTAAGAATGAATAAAAGTGCAATGGTACTAAACAACAGAGAAACAAGGACTGCAAGAATAAAAAGCCAAGGCAAGGAAACATGCACAAATCGGGAAATAAAAAGAAGGGGGGTTGAGGGAAGATTGAGATATGGAGCATAGGAACTAACAGGTGGGAAAAGTACAAAATTTTGTAATATTGACAAATCTTTGCAAGAAAATTTAATCAAGCTTAATGGACTATAAATTAGAAGGATGGCAGAGCATTCATAAAAGAATGCCAACTTCTTAGAAGGTAGGCAAAGCAATTTGAAGGTTGGATCCAAGAGAACAGTTTTACTGAGCCCATCAGACATTTACGTGAGATACGTCGACCTGCCCTGCCGTAACAAACCGTAAGTGGTAGAGATAGAGAGATCTCTTGCAAAATTCGGAGATGGAAAGAAATTTACCTCTGATAATATTTCAGTGTAGGAAACGAAGCCAGATTATCTCCTATCTGTTGCTATTCTTAAAGAAATGTTTGGTAGAATCTTGGATAATGAAATCATATCATCAGCTTGGAAAAACGTAAGGTCGATTACCCTCTCGAAAAAAGAGATTTTAATTTTTGCCCTAAGTGAAGAGCTTCACACTCCTCTTTATACTTAGATAAATTTAAGCATTTTTCTGTAGACGTCTAAGAGACCACTAAATCATAACCTAAATGATCAACTACCAGATGTTTGAGAGTATAGATCTAGCATTTATCAGAGAACACTTTAACCATTTAAGTTGGGTAATTTTTCAATTGACTTGACTAGACGGCTGGTTTCTCCTCTCTCATACCTTATGGCTGGTAATGGTTTCTTTTTTTAGCAAGCACAAACTCAGAAACTTATGGATTGCAAGTAATTTTAGTGGATTTTCATGTTCCTCTCTCATTCAGGAGAAATAAATTTATGTTTGAATTGAACAAGCATGTCTTTGTAAAAATACTAAACATTATTGAGTTACTGGAATGCTGCTTTTGCTTTGCTTATCCTGCTTTTTATGATGACTCTGCTCCTTGGTCGCTACACTCCCCAAGTAAATGAACGTCCTCGTTTCATTATAGCCTTCTTCTTTCACAGTGATTGGCACTGTTTTGTTGCATTTCTTTTCAGGATTCTGTTTTATCCTTATGGGTGTTTCATACAGCCTGTACCAACACCTTGGCTAGGAGCGTTTACGTCCCTGAATCTGTTAATAACTTTGAAATGTGGGCACTAACTAGGTCATAAGCAAAACACATATATTTAAGCTGGTTGAACAGGCTCACTTGGATACCACTTATTTACTTTCTTACTGACTGTCTTCCTTGCTCTGTCTATGAAACTGGTAGGAATAGGCAGACGAAAGAAAGAATCATGATCTCACTCATTTTTTTGACCTCATACTCCTTTGAGAGCTGATCTTCCACTTTAGGGACAAATCTGCATGACATTCTTTCATACAAATTTCCAATCAGATTCAAAATTCTTTACGAAAAATAGCATATCTGAGTAATTTGACCGATATCTCTTTGTCCACACAAACCAATGGGTTTTTATAGTCAAAAACACTAATACAGAGCGGCTTAATTTATAAACGATATCATATAATGAGAATGAGAGATATGGTATGAGCAAACCCTGCAGCACTTACACCAAAGATCACCAGCCAATGATTGACACGGAATCACTAAAGAAACTAGTAAAGAGGAAGAGCAAGGAAAATTTTAAGAAAGATTCTCGGTTTAAACACCTAAATGAAAAATAAGAGAAAAGTGAAAGACCATGGTCCATATCCTTTGTTCCGGGAGAAGCCTAACTCATAAGTGAGTAGGTATGCAGAATAATTAAATATATTTACTGATTTGAGAGCTTTTAAATGGAAGAAAAAATATCTAAAACAAAAATACTGTAAACTAACAATGAAATATTTAACATAAAGATACTTTGTAGCTAAATCTACTTATGCAATTGTTTGAAAATTTTCTGTTCAAAAATGGCCAACCCAACAACCCATTCAGTCAAAAGTAAACTGTCAACACTGTTTAGCACTATGTACTAACTTAATATTAAATAAATTAAATAGTATTTTAGATAATGACAAGACGCATTGTATGACATAACACTAGCAGCAATTAAATGGTTTATGACATGTAAATCGCTTTCATGGTGAAGTATCTCCGATTACGCCATTTGAACATTTAAGTCAGTAAAATATTAAAAACTCGTCTGCAAAAGGACAACAAAATTTTATCCGTTGACCAAGGCCAAGCGTCAGCCTCACACGATTAGCGAGATGCTTCTAAGCTATTCCAATGTAGATTTATTGAAATGTTAATTTTTCTGTTGTGACTTGGTCGTGTGCAGCTGGTTTTATCAACCTCTAAGTCCAAAAATATTTTGATCAAGGTAGATTGAGAAAAGACTCATTGTGCAACGGCTTACTGGCGGAATAAGGTAGAGCTTATGCGGTTTAAATAATATTGTGATTCGGTTACAATTCACGCCTTAATGAGAGGAACTTAAAACGAAGTATTTGAATCGTGAAGATCACATGAGTTCGTCTTAAAGCGTAATAAACAAAATACAAAATGTAGAACAAATAGGAAAAAATGTGTTATTAAGTGCAGGTGCAAATATTGGAATATGTAATACTCAAACAGAACCAGTGTAAGGCTTTTTAACAAATGATTCATCAAAACCAAGCTTCTGAGTGGTTTTGACATAGGTGACAGTGGACAATTTTGACCATCTACTGGTTCAACCGCATACGTAATGACAACCTGTTCCAGGCTTCTTCCGCTTACTTATGGCTGATCTCCACTAGACGATTTTTGTGACGATCGTCCTAAAAGTTCGCGACGATTTTTCTCACGAAATTTTCAACGATTTCGTACAGGCATCTCCACTACTAGACGATTTCTTGGCGGTTTTCTGTAAACAGAAAACACATTTCGTAATGGCTTCCGTAAATAAAAGATATGTTCTCTATTTGCTGCTTAGTCGAATAAAATTACTTCTTTATTATCAGCGTCAGAAAATGCTGAAGCAGAATAACGAAACTATAAAAAAAGAAACGTCGGTTCTGGTTAAGAAAGCTCTACGAGGAAAGAAATAGAAAGGGAGAATTTCAGCTTTTGATACAAGACTTACGACTACACGACCACGTAATGTTCTTCAGACCACTCTGAATGTCCTGAGCTTCACTGTTTTCTTCAGAGGCAGCTCCGGCAGCAAGAAATTGAGAAAATATTATCGGCAAATCCCTGCTAACTTCACTATTGGCGGCCATGCTGAACTGATGAAATCGCTGCAAGCGTTTTTTCTGAAATCTGATTGGTTAATTCTTTAACGATCGTCAAGCGCACGACGAAAAGTTAAAACAGTTTTAACTTTTCGTGAGAACCAAAATCGTCAGAAGTTTCGTCAGAAAAGCTTATTCTTTGCTAATGCGCGTGTGTCGTCGCGAATTCTCATGACGATCGTCACAAAAATCGTCCAGTGGAGATCCGCCTTTATGAAGTTGGGTAGTGTAATGAATGTTGGTACAGCCACTAAGCCTGAATGCCATAATTCTATAATACGCCAATCACGTGAGGTTTGAAAATAGTCGCAACTGGTTTGAAATTTCAGCAGAGTGCTTGACGCACATACTATCTAGACGTTGTTTTTGTTTTCAGGAGCCATAAACTACCAAACACCTCTCGAAACGAAGCACACATTTAGATCACTTATCGCATGCCCTGGGTGCGTACTGCACCTGCTTTGTAATTACGTCTTGGGTAAACGAAAGTTAACCAAATAAGTAACGCAAAAGTTATCCTTATCGTTATCGTTATCGGATGCGTACTGCATCTGCTTTGTAATTACGTCTTGGATAAACGAAAGTTAACCAAATAAGTAACGCAAAAGTTATCCTTATCGTCAATATTAACTGCTTCTGCATTCTATACTATATTACCTACTGCTCCTTCTAAAGAGACTTTACACTGTTTTGTAATAAGTGAAAAAAGGAAAGGTATATCGACACCTAGTGGTCAGTTTCAAACACTAATTGGAAAAGAAAGTGGGTTATTTATGAGTTTGGACCAAAGAGATCTTGTGTATGTTCTCTGTTTTCCAAAGTGAGAAGATTATTGCACAACAAATTAAAACAGACGATTTCAAAAGGTGTTGAAGTGATGCGAGCAAGATCAGACAAGATAATGCCTACGAAAATTTAATATATCGTAACATATGCCATAAAATTATCCATTTTTGCCAAAATTACTATATTATCTATCAATTCTGTAGTGAATCTGATAATAAATTGGCTTCAATGCTAAGAAATATAGAGCGTAATAATTCAATTTTATCCAATACTGGCAACCGTCTTGCAGAAATCTGACTGAAAGGCTACTGCAAGTGAGCTTTTTCTTTCTTCTTGCAGAGAAAATTTGGAGCCAAGTAAGAATTGGATCCCTGTGTCTTAAATAGTTCCTCAAAATGTCTACAACTTAGTATGTTAATTACGATTCAAAGGGTAAGAAAGAAAGCGGAAATAAAGTGACTGCCTATCCTGATAAAAGAATGGGCTGAGATCTAAGAACTACTTCTTGCGAGTTAAAATAAACTTGCCTTTTTTTCGTTAAAACATACAAGAAAAAATTTGTGATCTACAAAGAACATGAGGAGATAAGTGTTTGATGGTTTTGTACCCTGATAACTGCTTTAGGGTTTTTTGACGTTATTTTTGAAATTCTTGCTAATTATTATTGGCTTTTTACCTCGTGATATTTTGTTGTGTTTTCTTGGTCACAAACCGTGAAAGTCGTCATTTCTCTTCTCCATTTATTGAAATTTTAATCCCAATGCACTACAACATGGCATCTTCGATGGGAAAGGTTATTATTTGTGACTTAATTTAGCGGACTTTTGCAAATTGTTGGAGTGAATTTTAAACAATTAGTAAGAAATCAAAGACAAGAAAAACGAAAGGAGGTCTAGTCTGTTAAGCCCTTCCATAAGTCAAATGTAAACAAATTTGAGCTTGAAGCCCTAGCCTGTTTTTAAAAAACGTTTTTGATAAATTAGGCAGAGAATTTTTTTATGATAAAAAAAAAGAGCAGTTAAAATATCGAATAAAGCTTTTTAAGAATGAAGACCTCTGATATTTATGAGAGCTAAAGATAGAGTAGCTTTTGAAGATAACAAGCTGTTCCAGGTCACCCATTCCAGTGTAAGGTGGAGGAAATTGATCCGCTGTGGCGACCCCCTAAAAGGGAGCAGCCGAAAGTAAAAGAAAAAGAAGAAGAAGAAGAAGAAGAAGAAGGCTGTTGCAGATCTGTATGGAACCAGTACTACCACATCTCGAGTCTACATTCTCGGGTATGGAGTCAGTGTTATCCCCGAGATTCTTTGCACCATGTGACCACTGAAAGTCTACTGAGTACTGGGGGATATCCGTTGAATTAGACCGGTCATAAAAACAAAGACAACAGATGTCCAAAACTATGATCCAGACGCAGACCATCAGCACGCCGACTAACTGACCCCTTTGGTGATCGGGACAGTATTAAACGGAGCAACAGTAGCCACTGTATATTACAAGTTGCCCTCATAAGAGAGGAGGTGATGAGGAGACACTGCCACCGGTGTGTTTATCGAGGCACCATCTTTAGCAGGGATACCAACCAAAGCTAAAGAGGCAATTCTCTCCATGTAACAGACTTGACCCTGCTGGACATCACCCTGGTATTTCAAGGTCTCGGGGAGATGTTATGACAATCATTATTGAGAAAACTGGCTGTGGACCATAAAGGTTGCCAAAGAGCTAAAATATTGCTAAAGACAGAGTTATTGTGATACTTCTAACATTGTCAATCCACACATAAATATAAAGCATTAACAGTTTGCCAAGCAAACGTGAAGTATCAAGACCAAAGCCACCATGAATTTTGTAAAGACATCGTCTGACATGACCAAGCTTCAAAAACCCTTGGAAAGATGAGAAATGTGACAGAAAATGTGCACTCATGTGTGTGATGACCTTTAGCGTTGGACAAGCTTAAAACTATTTGTTCAGGTATCATAAGGACAGATTCAAAGTGGAAAAAGTAGGATTTTAATTAGTTACAGAGAAATGAAACAAAATGCAAAACTTCGGAATACAGTTCTTCTTCTTTTCCTTCGGTCTTCTTCCAACGTCAAGTTGGGTCGGCCGCTCGGCATTTCTTCTTCCACACGCTCCTATTCCTTGCATCGTCCACCTTAGCGCCAACTGTTTTCGTATCAATCTGCACTCTGTCTTTCCATCTCAACTTCTGGTGCTCTCTACTTCTTTTTCCAACTACCTGCTAATAGTACACTTGCTTCACAATACGTTCCTCCTCTCTCCTCATCAGGTCTTCAAACCAGTGAAGTCTAGCCTCTTTAGCCTTTCTCCCCACTTCGACTACTTTAGTACGCCTTCTCAAATCTGCACTTGTTCTGTGCTCCAACAGAGAAATTACAGTCATCCATCGCATCATCCTCATCTCTGTGATTTCCAGCTTCCTTTCTTGTGCTTTCTTCAATAGCCAGGTTTCAGCTCCATAAAGCAAAACAGGTCTACTACCTGTCTTATAGAAATAGCTCCTGAGATGGAGTGGCACCTTTTTGTTGTAGACAACTGCACTACTCTCAAACCATTTCCTCCAGGCACTCCCAATTCTTGTCTTGACTTCTTCCTCACAACCTCCTTTCCTTTCAATGATGGACTCTAAGTACTTGAACTTATCCACTGTCTTTATCTCCTCTCCATGGATATCCACTATCTTAGGGGCTTCGACAACTTGCTTACTTGATAACATTTCTTTTGTCTTCTTTGCATTCCCTTTTAGACCCCTCTTCTCCAGAGCTTCTTTCCACTCTCCCATTCTCTCTTGCAGCTCCTTTTCATCGTTGGCTGTAATGGCTAAATCGTCAGCAAAAAGGAGTTCCTGTGGAGTACCTCAGCGTATTTTCACCGGAATTGTGTCTATGATGATGATAAACAGCAGTGGGCTCAAGACTGATCCTTGGTGCAATCCTATCCTGACTTCAAAAGGTGATGTCTCTCCTGCACCCGGTCTTAAGAAGGTTTCACAGCATGTGTAAAGGCTTCTGACTACTCTCACGAGCTTTTCACTGACTCCTCCTTTTCTGAGGCACCAATAGATCAATTCCCTAGGGACTCTATCACAAGCCTATTCCAGGTCCACAAATCCTGTGTAGAGACTCCTGTTGCCCTCTGGAGCCTTCTCTTGCAGCTGCCTCAGGATAAAGATTGCGCCAACTGTGCCTAAGACTTCGGAATACAGTTGCAGTAGGTTCAAATTGAGGGCGTAACATGCAGAACACTTTTGAACACTTGTTCTAGTTGTAATTACATGTCTTAAAAATTGTTGACACTTATTGACAAGAATTCAGTGAGACAAAACCATAAATCTATTAAAATTCTCCGAGACAACCTACAATGAACTAGACGTGTGTGACGTTGAATTGAGTGACATGTTGGAAGAAGTTTACATAAGATCAAGCTGTTTTCTTTTCTGTCTCCCTCTTTTCCTGTTGTACTCGATTCTTCCAGTTGTTATTACTTTGTTCATATTCCCTTGCCTATTTAAATAAGAAAAAAAATGTTGTTCTTTGAAACCCTTTGCTTTTGTAAATCTCTTTTCTCATTAACTTCAACAGTTCATCATTACTTTTCCTACCAGGCTTCCGTAGCACTAAAGCTTAAAGCCATCCCTTTTTCCTTTCTTCTTCTTTTCTTATCTTCCATGTTTCTATTATATTAATGCTTATATTTCATTAGGGATTGGTTGCAGCTAGACAAGAACTGCGGAGTGATTCTCAGTTGCTGAGACAGAGAGCAGTGGAAGTCAATATCAACCAAGCTATAGGACATGATAGCTGGAGAAGAAGAGAGCGAGATAAATATTCAACGCAGTGGAGAAAAACGTATTGCTCAACATACCAATCCTAAAGTTTTCAATATTTTTAGCGCTAATATACATTAATGCTGTCAACTTAGAGGTTATTGCAGCCCAAGACCCTCTTCCAGTCCATAGGATATTGGGGACAATTGCTTTCTCCAATAAAAACAATTGTACCTGAACGAGTTGAAAAAGCAGGGGCATATTAGCAGAGATAAATCTTTTCCATGAGTGATATGTCCCCGTGGGATAGAAGGGACAATTCAGGGCTTGTGTATATTAAAGCTTGTCAGGATTATTTTTTGCAGCTCCGCAGCAAGAAAGACTGAAGTATAAACTGGTACCATACAATAGTATTTTGAAGAGAAGCTGGTAGATGGCATTTCAAAAAGAATATGCAAATGATCCGGGTTTTATTTTGCCCAAGTAAGGTAAGAAAAAGACACAACAAAAACGAAAGGTGGATTAAGGGTGACCGCAAACACCAAATAAACCATTTTCAGAACATCGAACTAAATCCACTCTCCGGAGAGTGCGACTACAGTCGATTGATGCCATTCTTCGGTTAGGGCTTCTGGTAGCAGCAGTTCATAAGGAAGCTGAATGGATTGACATCGACGAGGTCGATGGAAAAGTTTTGGATCTGCCTAATAAGAATACCGACGCAGATGGCACCAGTTTAGGAGAATGATCCACATTGGGGAAATGCAACGTTTTCATTGTTTGCTAATATTTGCAAATCTATACCCAACTGGAAATACGTTTTATGTAATAAAAAGTTTCATTATGCACTTGCTACTTCTCTATTACAAATGCGAAGATTTGACTCATTTTACCGGGTACTCTTTGTATTAATAGGCCACCCATGCTCCCTTACATCCTACCAATTTCCAGTATTTTCTGTCAGGAATATCGGAGACGTCGCATGCGTATTAGGTATAGGGGTAGTGAATTTTGTAAGGTAGTGTTGTAAAGAGGCAGGGGAGTCAATTATTTCAAGTCTTTGTCCTTAAAGCAGTTTCTCATGAAAGAAAGTGTATAGTTGATCCCAATTACGGAAAAGAGTTTTTGACGCTGTGGGGCTTGAAGTAGTTTTCACTTCTGTGGAGGAATATGGGAATCAAGGTATCTGCCATCCAATGTTACCCAAAAAACCCTTCAAAAATCCTGACAAAAACATTCAAAGAAAACACACTAAGATAAAAGGGATGGTTTCCCGGCAATAAACCCATTTCGATTGATTTATTGACTGGAAAATGTTGATAGAGATGTGCAACGTCTCCATTTGGCTAAGGAGACAAAAGATCACCATGCCGCTTTGATACTGAGTGACCAGCCCCCTTCTTTTGTATCACATCAGATCTTTGTTTTCAGATACACAAAGTCTGTTGTGCTTTGACTGCCTCCAGAATTTTTTGAAAGATAGTGACCAATAAAACAATTATTTTTTATCACGTGATCATTGTTCACGCACCCTCTCCGTTTCATGTTAAATCGAGTTTTATGAATTCCAAGTGGGTGACTCACATTACGAACACTCTGTAACAGTTGTTACTCCTGGAAAATACAGCTTGCAGTTTAGATGAGGTTGGTGGGGTCAGACAGTAAACAAGGTAACATATTTAACGAAAAAAGCTCTGTATGCTAAGGCGGAATAAGATTAGGATTTCCACAGAGAATTAAGCTGTGCAAGGTAAGTCTAACTGTTTCCGATTTTATGCCCAAGTTCGATGTTAATTTCTTTTGTTGGTCAGACTTGAAAGTAGCTGAAACTGATGGTCCCTTCTTTTATCGTTTTTTTTCAAAGAAAGTTGATCCATGCTAAAACTCTTATCTTTAAGTGAATGTTCACAGTGACAGGAATTACAAGCACACAGGAGATTTGTAGTCATGGTGGCCGGGATTGTTTGTGAGGCGCTTTAGTACCTTTGCAGTTTGAGAAATTTGTTTGCAAATTGACCTAAATTCATTGTTTCATGATCTACCTCTGTTGACCAGTCTGCTACTTTTTCATACAAGCTTTTCATTATCAACACCACCGAAGATATCAAACCAGATTTTGAAAGAGTTCATTATGGACTGAAAGGAGAGAGGTCCAAATAAACAACGAACTTGTTTTTGGCGCTTTGAAACGACGGCGTGTCTGCAATAAAAATGCCCCAGTGTAATTTGTATTAGAATAAAATAGATCGCATTTAGAATAACAATGAAATTAACAGCAACAAGGATTCAACTGAGGTAGGTGGACAAACCAAGGTTCTATCCCTTTTGTGATGTTACTGATCGGAAAGACGAACATGTGCCGTTTCTTTAAGTCTTGTGCCAAATGAAGGGAAAAAACACTGAACCATCCACATAAAACACCGGGACTCAGGGAAATTGATCAACCTATGGGCCTACTTCATAAAGTAAAGCTAAACTTTACTTTATAAACTAGGTGCTGAAAAATTATTATTAATCGTAACTTACTGAGGCTGCAACAGTGAAGCTGCAAGGTGAAGGTATTACAGATATTGTGTACGAGATATCACGTAACAGTATTTCCGTTACGATCTGTCGCTCAAGGTATGTTCAGACTGCTGTCCTGTTTCATGCTGCAGGATCAAATTCCGCATGTTAACTTGACCCCTTCAAAGTAAACACGAAATAACATCGACTTATGGTTATGTATTTTGAAGATTTCGGTGACAATCCAAGATAGGAAACCAGGGGCACGATCTAAGGTAGCAAGTATTTCTACGGAATTTAGGTCTTTAATGATGCTTTTGTGTTATTGTACAACGCACAGAGTTACTGATCACCCGACGCAATGCTATTTTGGTGAGGTTATCAGTGTATCAAGGTGTAAGTTTTATTTCATTTTGCAAGCTTAAACAAAGAACATCAAAACTAAAACTGTTAAGACGATTATATACTAAATGAAAGAACTCACACTGGCAAACAATTGTATCTCAGTTGGGAAATATTTTTGTCGTCTTTAAGTGGTTTTGAACTTGAATTTGTGTTAAGCAAAAAGAACCCTTGTACAATCAGGAAAAATGGAGAAGGAAGTCGTTTACTGGTACTATTTTGATAGGTTTGTGTTTTAAAGCGACATTATTTCAGTACTTTGAGCCGGCACTAGATGCCTGCAACTTTAAACTGTTTAAAACTGCTTGATCTAATTAATATGACTTCATGGATCAAAAATGGCATCAGTTTACTGAACAAATACAACAAATGCACAATTGCCTTCTCAGCTTACATTTTTAACGCACACCCCCTTCACATAAATGTCTATATTTAAGGTGAATGAAGCCCGCCACAACAATTATTGTTTGATAGGTTTTAATTCAGGACTTGCGTGATCCAGTTGTTTATAATTTAGTGGTTATGTAACTAAACGTATGGTCAACACATTTTTTAGAACGGTGGACAGTAAACATTTGATCCCACACTGTAGCGTGGTCATTTTTAACTAGAAATTTCTCTTTCAGCACAGCAGTTCAATGTTTGTTGTGAAACCTCAAAGAAAATGATAACCTAGGTGGCAAGTGAGTTTTTAAAGATACAGCCCAGAATGGAACATAAATGGAACCCACCCTTGGGTGAACAGTCAAAGCGTCTACTTACTTACTGCACGGTTTTGCGTCTTCTTTTCCCAGCATCTGAGGTGGAGTTGATGGCACTTCTCCATGCAACACGCTCAGCGGCCAGTTCCTCCTTGATGTTCAGTGAGGCAAGGTCGAATTTGATGTTGTCACCTTCATAAAAAACTCAAAGCCAATAATACTGATGATAATGCATTTCATTCAAATTAAAAAAATATTGGTACATTTACTTGAGCTTTCTGAGAGATACAATACATATGGGTTTTGTGAAAATAGAAACAAGATTGTAAACATGCATGTTTCTCCTAGTTTGCAGATGTATTTAGGAGCTGTGATTTAGTCAGTGCAGTTGCACTATAAGCAAGAGGTTTCAGGCTCAATTCCCAAAGTGGGCAAAACACTTTGGAACTCAACAGACAAAAAAGCCTTTGATTGGCATCATGAAGGGCATCGTCTGAGTCCAGTTACTGGGGGAAATGATGTTAGCCCCCCAAATATATTATATATGTATTAGTTTAGTTTGTATCTATGTACTTCTCCATCCCATGCCTAATCATTGCATATTATATATATATATATATTTCATCAAAGCAGGTAGTCGTCTTTAAAAGTATATAAATTTCAACAACAAAGACATTTTGTATAATAGGACAAGCTTTCATATATTTACTTCATCAGGTCTGGTCCATATTTACAATGTAGGCATATATAAAGTAATCTAAAATACCACGAGTATAAAAATTACAATGGGGGTTATTTATTTATAGTCCCTTGATAGAATAACAATTTTAAAAATATAATAGAAACACTAAATATGTGTATTAAAGTTAAACATACATGGTAAAAACGATTTAAAAATTTTGAGGCCATAGGGGAGTACAAAGTATAAAGTACAAAAATCATGTTGATAAAAAAATACCAGATCACACTGAAACAATGTGATATGAGCATGCAAATAACCAAAAGTATATAATTGAGAAAATTGTGTAGAAAACATTAAAATCTCAAAAAGTAACAAGAGGAATTTGGGAAAAAAACAAATTTGACCAAAGAAACCAAAAATGTGCTAACTGGAACTATGCAAAAGCTATAGCCCAGACCTCTCAATGAACGATATACACGTTCAGAAAGGTGCAAAATAGTGAAGGGACATAAATTGTTTCTAAAAAATACAATCCAAAGATCCACATAATACAACAGAACCCTTTTATCATTTAAACCTGAGGGTGTAAAAACCTAAAACCTACGGTACTCATATATATATATATATAAGATATGATAAGTTGGAAAGAATCAAAAAACTACACAGTCCATTTCGACAAGCCTGTTTCGTGATTTTATTCACTCTTCAGGAAGAGTATATTACGCTCTGCATTTATGTATTGAGCACTTTAATACGGATAACCGAATCGCAAGCTTTATATATATATATAGTATTAGAGTGTAACACTCAGGGCTAAAGATGGTATAGGATAATTTAATGATCATGAAGAAAAGACACATGAACAAGCAGCAGGACAATATGAAAGACAACATGCATTTACCAATAAATTATTTTGTGATGCTGATGTGTATGCTTCTAATTTATAATCAGTTTCTGATTAGGGCTCACTACAGTGCTCACATTGTTCGGTTTTTAATAAAAGTATTTCAAAAATTATTTCTGTAGCCATAAGGCAGTAAAAAATCGTTATAATACAACATTTGTACAGTTGTGGCTGAGTGGTTATGTCAACAGATTACCATCTGAAAGGTTTGTTGTGTGAACCCTTGGAAATACTGCAGACAGTTTGTTTCACTGTTATGGCTGGGATACTACTGAATTTGTACCTGTTTTCAAGGAGGTAAAATTGGGGAAGGCAAGAAATCAATAAATTGAAAAGTAAAAAATATAAAAGAAAAGTATAGGTCTGTTAAATTTTCTTCATATATATACATATATATATATATATATATTTATATATATATTTATATATATATTTATGTATATTTGGAGTCTTTCCCTGAGGTCATTCTAACAGAATCATCATTCTGAATAACCTAGACACTCCTTTGGCCATTTCATGTTATCTTCCTTTTATTGATCCAACATTCCTGCAGCAAATTCCTAAACTTTAATGTGATGAAAGACCATCAATTTGCTCCCATGGATTGTAACCCCTGTCAGGAGTAGTGACATCTTCAGTCACAAGATTTCTGGGCCAATGTTTATGATGAATGTCTCTGATAATCATCACAGAGAAAAGGCAAAGTATTATGGCTAAATGCCCTTTATTCCACCAACTTTGCAATCACAGCTGCAAGACACTTTTACACTCTGGTCTAATATTTAAATGGCTCACAAAACTGGATAAAGATTGACCTCCGTAGATGTTTGCACTTCCAAGAGTCAAGTCCATTACCCAGTCTAGTTCCAAAACTATGATAGGGTAGAAACATAACACCAACTTTTGTCCCAAAATGTTGGTGCTATATCACTGCATAATCTGACCATACAATCCATTGTGCACAGATGTGGCACTGTCCATTTCAAAGATCAGTACCAAAACGCAGTTAGCTTAGAGGCCAGAGCTCCCTATGCCTGAAGGGACGTACTACTAGCATACCACTAGAGTATACTGGCAGATAAATTTTAGAGGCATACAGTTTTTAATTAAGGCCAAGTGGCTGAGGCTATAGCTCAACATTGTGACAGAAAAGTCAACCCAAATAATGCACACACCTTATGAAGGCTATAGATAGATTTGATAACCTCATACAAAAAAGAAGAAGAAGGGGACATCAATTTGCACCATTTCAGTTACCAAGTCAAGGAGACCCATCAATAAAAACAAGAGGTTGTACCAATCCACAATTGCTCTGGTATGTTATCTAAATTGTGTAAACATAAACAAAATGAGTTCCACTTCAGGGAGAACAATATGATTTGTGGGGATAGACTCAAATTTTAAATATTCAACTAATATTGTTTTCAATTATATTTTTATTTTATATATATTCAATCTGCAGACAATATATATATATATATATATACTCAATCTGCAGACAGTACTGTTTCGCCCTTTGTGGGCTCATCAGTGCAGCACAGAGCTTCTGAGAAATAACTCTCTGGCCATGTTGCCGGAGCAAACACAGGTTATATATATAGGTATATATATGTATATGTATATATATATATATAGTATAAGGAGTAAACTCCAAACAGCCAGATGTTAAGGCTTCTATTTTGACAAAATAATAACATAAAAAAACCCTCAAAAAACAAAACAAACAAACAACTTATACATCACAAACAAATTTTACACAACTTAAGACGAAATACATAAACAAAGCTATAGAAGAAGTGCTTCAGAAATTTAGATAAGAGACGGACATAAGATAGACCATGTTGGTAACAGAGGTCCCAGGCTTGTAACCGGCAGTGGCTGCTTTCCACATGTGTTATGGGTACCCAACACTCAGCATACCCTCTGTTACAAAGATCTAAAAAAACATGGTGAGAGAGAGAGAGAGAGAGAGAGAGAGAGAGAGAGAGAGAGAGAGAGAGAGAGAGAGAGAGAGAGAGAGAGAGAGAGAGAGAGAGAGAAAGAGAGAGAGAGGGAGAGAGAGAGANTCAAAAAACAAAACAAACAAACAACTTATACATCACAAACAAATTTTACACAACTTAAGACGAAATACATAAACAAAGCTATAGAAGAAGTGCTTCAGAAATTTAGATAAGAGACGGACATAAGATAGACCATGTTGGTAACAGAGGTCCCAGGCTTGTAACCAGCAGTGGCTGCTTTCCACATGTGTTATGGGTACCCAACACTCAGCATACCCTCTGTTACAAAGATCTAAAAAAACATGGTGAGAGAGAGAGAGAGAGAGAGAGAGAGAGAGAGAGAGAGAGAGAGAATTAATTATATATATATAATTAAAATCTGTAACATAAAACAAAATTCCGTGAAAAGGGTGTAAGAATTAGGAAGTCATCTTTTAAATGACTTAACCAACTGTGATAACTGATAGATAAAATTAAGCCAGTTATCACTAAACCCACTAAACTTCTTGATAAGTTCCCAGAGAAAGAATTATTGTTAGTTTAGAGAACCTTGTTTTTTAAGGTCGGCAGTCTTGAGCACTATCCAAAAGAGTATATTGGATTGGTAATCTGGTGTTTGAAGCCAACCTGAGTGAAAACTGTTACATAACAAAAAAATGTCACAGATTTCTGTTAAAATCTGGATTGTAAAACTTTTTGAATTCAAATAATTTTTCCCGTCAAATTTTGTTTTAAGTATGTATCAATTGTTAAATTTTAAGAATACATTGGGAATTAAATTTTTTTTGTAACATGTTCATTTCCTAGATGCAAGAGCTTAATCATGACATGAGTAGTAAGCTTTTTCTGAGCTGCATTTCAAGAGATACATAGCTTAGAAAAGGCTTACGGCTCTTGACATGATAAAGGTCTTATATCTCTGGCATCCTCTGAGTCCATAAAGTTTAGAATTTTCAAGATGTTCATTTCCTGAGCTTTAATTGTTGGTTTTGGGTTTTGTGACTACCCTTTTCTAACAACCATCCCACTCAGTTATCTATATTGAAAAAGGTGATGGTTTTTGCAATAACATGCTGTCCTGTTTTTTGTATTGTAATTGTAGAGTCAGCAAACATGATGAAAAGGTGGCTAGAGATACTACTGTTATTGCTCAGCTGTATCGCATTGACTTGTGGTAAGTGTTTTTGTTTGTGATATAGTTGTATCCATAAATTTTAGTTTTAATTTTAATTTGCAGATATTTTTTCAAAATTACAGATCAAGGCATGTTCATAAAATATGTGCTTCACCAGATAAAAGCTGTTTGGGCTGGTTTCCTCACAAAGCCAAGTAAAGTGTTGTTTGAGCCAGGTGGTAGGTTACTGTGTGAGAGGACCAAGTCTAAAGTTTTACTCACCTCTTTTTCTTCATTAAGTTGAAGAATGTTAAATTTGCAACTTTTTTTTGCATAGTACAGTTCAGAGAAAAAAAAGGACTTTGAAATAATGAAATAAATCTGAGAAAATCCAATAACATTTAACTTAGACTGAAGGAGTAGCCACTACAGTCAAAACATTTTGTAAAACTTCTTAAGGTAGCCACTGCTTCTCCACTACCCAAACTATATTGTCTTAACACTGCTAGTTTATTTTGAAAGCTAAAGTTGTTATTTACAGTCATTATACTAAGTTAAACATAACTTTTCCTGTAGCCTTAGTTAACCATCTGGAAAAAAAGATTTTTGGAAGATGAGAGATTGAAGGGTTTTAGATTGTGTTAGATGATAGTGCAACTTTTTCAATAAATTACCTTTTACAAATGGAAAAGTTAGGCAAATCTTTGTGTGAGACAATGATAAAGTTTGTTTTGAGCTATTATAACTATACTCATGTGATGTCATGATTGGTGTAATGGAGATTACAGTGGTACCTTATTTTTATGTTTACCTTTTGAGGATATTTACAGTGTGTTAAAATTTTACACTTGCTGTTAAGAAAAAATTTTAATTTCTTTTGTGCTCTGGTGGTTACTGGTTTTCAACAAGGTGACCTAGGTTTGATTCCCTCTGTGGTAACTTATTTTTGGTGTTTTTACTCATCGAGTCCCATCAGTGAAATGAGGAAGGAGATTTTTGTGAGGTTACATTTTTGAATTGACCAAAGTTTTATTTGTTCAAGCTGTTAACAGTCCCAATGATAGTTCTTGGTCATCCTTAAAAGTTTTTCCAGTTATGATTTTCAAAATACCAGAGTTAAAAATGAAAACTGGTTTAACCAATATGTTGTATAACTTCAACCTTTTTCTTAATGTGAGTTTTTGTGTTTCATATTCAAACTTTGTTCATATTGTTGAAGGCAGTAGTGGCTAAGGACTTTTGACTCATTATGCTTTTAGAGTCTACAAAGAGACTAAAGAGACTTCCTAACTTTTTACTGTCTCATCATTTCTCATCATTACCTTAACATCTCTCTCTCTCTCTCTCTCTCTCTCTCTCTCTCTCTCTCTCTCTCTCTCTCTCTCTCTCTCTCTCTCCCTCCCTCCCTCTCTCTCTCTCTCTCTCTCTCTCTTTTTTCCATTTTTCTTTCTTCACTTCTTTTTATTCTTTTTTTTTTAATTCTTCTTCTTTATTTAATATTTTTTTATCATTTTTTTATATTA
>RDPX01000161.1:563679-585111 GCA_003991215.1 Morbakka virulenta
CTCTCTCCCTCTCTCTCTCTCTCTCTTTCTCCCTCTCTCCCTCTCTCTCTCTCTCTTTCTCTCTCTCTCTCTCTCTCTCTCTCTCTCTCTCTCTCTCTCTCTCTCTCTATCTATCTATCTATCTATCTATCTATCTCCCTCTCCCTCTCCCTCCCTCCCTCTCTCCAACTGTCTTCTGTTTTAGTGGGGTTTCCTTTCAAATTTCGCCTCTCAAATGTTTTACCTTTTTGAAAAGTCTGTATAATCCACATATTTCAATTCACTTGGCAAAAATATTAGCATTTAAAAACTTGTTCTTTGTTTAATGAGTTTATGACAAAATCTCATATTTTTCTTGTTCATTTTCTAGATTAATTTTTTGAAAAGTGCTACTTTTGCCACTCCCCTGAGGAAATCTGACATTGCTGCCAAATATATCACTTATCATATATATATATATGCGTAGTTTGAGCACTCTGACAGGATCCCACAATAACTTCTTAAGCTGTGCTTGCTCCGGCAACATGGCCTGAGAGTTATGTCTCAGAAACTCTGTGCTGCACTGATGAACCCACAAAGGGCGAAACAGTACTGTATGTAGCTTCTGCACATCACTGTGCTAATTGGTTTCACCACTGCAAGCTCCCTCATTGCATCTGGGTGGTACTCATCCAATCCTCCAGGCTTTGTGTGAGACACCATATTTCATTACCATACAACATTGCTGGTCGGATACATTGTTTGTAAAGTAACATCTTTAGTCTGGTTGGCACCTTCTTTTCACACATGATGCCTGTCAGACTATGCCACCTGACCCATGCCATTCCTATTCTTCTTTCCACTTCAGCTCCACATCCTTCTTGATGTATGGTTGTCCCAAGATATCAGAATGATGTTGTTTGAGGAAGATTGGTACATGTGTTCTTGTCATGTTCCTTTAGCTTGATCTTAACTTGGTTTCCTCCTTGTACCAGATGCTCCATTTTTGTTCTACTCAGCTCTAATCTGGCCTCCATATCTTGTGCATTCTGATCACAGAGCACTAAATCATCCATGAAAAGCATTGTATGGAGAATCCTCTTGGATCTCTTTTGTGATGACATCCAAAAAACAATACCTTAAAAAGTATATTACATTTTAATGTATTGTTAAGTGTGACTGCAAATTTATCTTCACTTCATATTTTATGAGTTACATTGTTGCACAGCCATCACATGCAACTTCTGATTTTGTATCATTTTGATTTTGAATTTTACTTCATAAATGCTACTGGAGTTATTCAAAGGTTTCTTTAAGTTTTGTTGTTCAATTTTGATTTGGATCATAGAGTTTACATCAAAAATGATTTCACACATTGTCATGTATTTCTTTGGTATTTGTTATCTTTCTGTTTTGTTTGTCAAAAAACTGTATTTTGACTCTACATTCATTTAGTGGCCAGAGCTTCAAACATTCTACATCTTCTTTAGTTTTGGGAATTACCTAAGCTCTTTTGTTGATTGTTTTTTTCATTTCATTTTAGCCTCCCATTTTATCAATTTTGTGACACAATTTCTTTTGTTAATACTAGCATATTTCAACATTTTTGCAGTTTTGAATTTGAATATTTTACTTTTCTTTGACAATTAGTCAATAAATTAATAGAGCTTTTTTCATGTTTTTTTCTCTCGCATTTTTATTCACACTAACACTTAACAAGAACTTCCTCTGGACTTTCAAAAATAGTTTCCTTCAAAGCATTCCACCCTAGAGAACTTTCATTCAGCTTCCTTGTATTAGACCTTTTCTCAGCTTCACTTTTGGCTTTTTTATAGAACCAGTAGAATACAATTTACTTTATATATATCAAGTCTATGATCTATAATCACTATCAAGCATAGTACCACTTTAAGATCTGGCATCAGTTAAAAGTTGCTTTTTTTTAAGTATCTTTATAAAATCAATTTGATTGTTTTTTCAACAAAGCTCCACAAACAAGTACTGAAAAAAGCTGTGTAAATCCACACAGACAGCGGCCACGAGAGGGAAAGCCAAAGCAATGTAAAACGGCATCAAGAAGTAACTGAGACCAGAGCAGAAAAAGACGACTCCCATCAAAACCTTTGCAGACGAAATCATTACAGACAAGTGGCAGCAGACTACGAGTTCAACAGAGCATTGTCATACTCGTTGCCCTCGATGAGGGCGAATACCTGGTAATTATAGAAGAACTCAACATCATGCTTACTAAAGAGGAAACTTGTAACACCATTTTCACCTTGGTCTCTGTTATAGTCCCATGACGTAAAGAGATTCTCCTCAATTTGGTCAAGCACTGCAACACTACCCTGGTACTCTGATTGCATGTAGCCATCAGCCAATTTTGGCAAGAACCACTCATACAAACGGAAATAGGAGATCAAAAAAACAACATACACATCACATACACACACATACATACACATACAATCATAGTATGTGTTTCATTGTATGTTTTTCACTTCTGTCTTGGAGTTGGCTAGTGCCTCACTGGATGCTGGAAACAGCTATTACTAATAGTTAAATCATGCGAGTCAAAAATCTAAGAGCCTTTGCTGAAATCTTTTCCAATACTCATTTCATCTTTTAGCTTCATTCCAACATTTCCTTTAAAGTCACCTCCTATTACTGCCATAAATTCTAATAAATTTTTATAGCCCAAAATTATTTCATTCAATGTACCATAGAGTTCATCAAGTTCAAAGGAATCTTTTTTCGCTCTCTGTGTATTTAGTGCCCATACATTTTTGACATTTACCAACATTTCTTTTTTTCAATTTGGCTCTTTACTTTAAACTGCTTAATGTGCACTCTTTTACTCACTTTGTAATATTTCTAAAAGTGATCTTTCCATTTTTTGTCACAATAAACCCAAAGAAACCTTAGTATTCAAGTAAATAAATATTGCTACAAAACTTTGGTTCTGGGTGTTACACTCAAATACTATATATGATATAGAAACTGAACAGAATGTAGATATTTTTCTTATGTATTATAGATATACCAATAATGCATTTGCCATATTTAGAAGTAAAAAAGACAGTTAATGAAAAAATCAAATTCATAATTAACCTAAACAAAAAATCACTTATCCTTGGTGTTTACTGCTGAAGAAGAATGGAATGGTTGGTTATCATTCCTAGATGTTTTGGTAGAAAAACACTGGGTTCCTTGAAACTGGTGTGTTTTGAAAACTGGCATTCACTGGACAATACATATGATGGGACTCTTAGTTCCATGCATTTTGAAATTGGTCTATTTTTTATTTGTTCTCCTGACACATGGTCAGGAAAAATGGGTAAAATTAAGCAAGTTTTGTTGAGTAATTGTTATCCTGATGGTGTTTTATAGAATATGATTTGATACATTGTCTAGTTGCTGAAAGCCTATTAAAGAGAGCCCCACAAAATGTATTCAGTTGAAAAGAATACCATAAATTGATTATTTGTGTTTATTTTGTGTCTTGGTCTATTTAGTTGTCCCTACTTCTTGAGAGATTGGCTGTGCAGAGAAAGGAAAATTTTGAATTGTTTTTTTGTGTTTGTTGGGGTTTTTTTTGTTTTAAGATGGGTTTTTAATATTCAGGTGAACATTCTTCCAAAGGATATCAGCAGCTCACCCAATGCAACTTTATATACCACCGTTGAAGAAAACCATTTATTTTCACAATGTATGTTTAGGTTGAATAATAAAGCACAGCAATTTGCTCAGTTTTTCAATTTTTAAAGAGAAGGATTTGTGAAAAGCAAAAGGTTGTGGATTATTCTGTTATCATTTTTTTTTACTTTTATTCCACTTAAAAGCTGTACTGATTATTTTGTTTATAAAAAAATTGTGTCACATCTAGTCTAATATTTTACCTTCTTTGTCTTGCTTTTGTTCAGGTACACCTCCACAAGTTGATTTTTTAGAAATTGTGGGCAACCCTCCCGTTATTAATATCCCAGGTCAAGATATTCTTGTCATAGGCTGTAGTGCATCAGGAAGTCCATTGCCAGAATATTCTTGGAAAAAGGGTGGTAAGATCATTAAGGATAAGGATGAAAATGGAAGGATCATTGTGAAAGAAAATGAGCTTACAGTAAAAAATCTTGATCTCGTCAAAGATAGTGGTAGCTATCAATGTTTGGCTACTAATACATATGGAACATCTTTCAAAGAGCTTTTCATACGAATACCTGGTATGTCAATTTTTGTTTTGTCACACTCTTTTGTGCATGTTTTATGCACTTTGAATTTTTTGTACTGAGTTCATACAACAAATTTGGCCAAGCATTTATTGCCTCAACACCTTTGTTACTCCTTTCATTACAGGACTTGTTGTAATTTAAAGAGAAAAAAAACCAACAAGGAATAATCACTGAAATTTTGTCCTGCAACCATCAAACCCACTGGTTTAATGTTGGTCACATCCTTTTAAATTGAATTTTAGGTTTCTGCTTAAGATAGCAAGAGATTTAGATAGCTTTCACACCTAAAATGAGGGATACTCTTAAACATATTTCAGAAAAGCCCCAGGTTTTAAACTTCACCAGCATCAGACCAAAAAATTGAAGTTACCGTAATTATTCACAAACTTGTGTCAAAGTCAGTCACAAATCACTACAAACCATTGTAAAATACTGCCCCCTGCTGGTGAAAGTGTTTGTTTAAAATATTCATGTCAGCTTTCATATTACCATAATGGCTAAAGATTAACCATTGCCCTTGTTAATATCACAGGATAGTAATCATGTACATTTAATGTATCTTTATAGATAAGCAGACAAATTTTGTTTAATTATTAGGTCTCTATATCTTACAGCTGATTTCAATTGGCAGCAGACATTGTGCTGATGAGTGGTTAGAAATTTAACCACCTGATGCCTTTGCTGTAGCAATGCAAACCAGAGCAGAGACAGACAGACAGAGACACAAAGAGAGTGTGTGTGAGTGAGTTAAAGAAGATCCAACAGTTGAAAAAAGTATTAGTGTGAAGAAAAATATTGATTTCTGCAGGAAAGCATTTATTCAAGCTGCAAGAAACAACTGGAAAAGGAAGACTGAAAATCTAAACCTGGATAAGGATGGGAATAAGCTGTGAAACCTTCCCAGACCTATGAATGACCAAAAGCCCTTTGCTGCCTGCCTCCATAGTACTGTAAAATAAAGGAGAAATTCTCACAGGCAAACAATCTGTTGACCACCTTAATACCTTTAAAAAGATTAGCAGCATTGATATTGTAGAAGACTGAGAAAGAAAGTACTGAACCAGCAGCAACAGTGCGGAAATGCAGACAGTGAAGAAGAAGAGATGAAAGATTCATTTACTGAAAAAGAACTTGAAGAAGGCTTAAACCAGCTGCAGAAAGAAAAATCTCCAGGGCCTTATGGCATCACAAACAAAATGCTATAGCACCTTGGGACATCAGCCTGACAGTTACTGTTGGAGATCTGTAATACCAGTTGAAAAAAATCCATCAGAACATCAAACATAAGGATACCACAGTGATAACCATCCACAAGGGTGGAAAAAAAGCTGTCAGTTATAAATCCTTAATCCAGACCAGCTGTGTAGTGAAGCTCATCAAAAGGCTGTTTAACTATATGTTGACCGGGGACCTGGAAAAGAGAGACATCATCTTCAACAGTCAGGCTGGATTCAGACAATAAAGATCTACAAAGTACCAGGTCTCCTACATCGTCCAAGACATTGAAGATGTATGCACTCCAGGACAAATAGTATACTGCAGCAGTCTAAGTAGACCTGGTAAAAGCTTTCCACAAGGTATGTAAGGAGTGTCTAAAACTAAAATTGCACTGGAATGGAATCACAGGCCACGTGTACCACTGGATTATACATTACCTCACAAACAGCAAACTCCAGATATGGAGCAGAAGAGTCCAGAGCAGGCAGGGAACTGTAAAAGAAGGCGTGTCTCAAGGTGGAGTTTTGGCCCAAATATATATATTTATAATCTTCACAAATGACATCCCGGATGACACCAAAGCATGGATTCCTGTAGCAATTTATGCAGATGGCCAGGTTGTCTTGTGCTAAGAGCAATATGCGGCAACAGGCACTTCAGAAATATAAGAAACTCAGAGAAAAATCAAAAAGTGGGCAGAGCAGCGGCTGATCAGTGCAGGGTTGAGGAGTTGCCCCATGCACAAGTAAATGTCAGATACCACCAAGTGCAGACTGAAAGGCAACAGTTTTGCCCACAATCCATCAAGGAACCATAGTGATCCTCCTCCCTCCCTCCCCCTTCCCTACCCCTTCCCTACACACACACACACACACACACACACATACAATAGTGTGCCAGTCTGGAGAAAAGAATAGTTTCCTAAAGTGAGAAACAATGTACCAGGCATCATAGCCTCAACACTCACAAAAACATGGAAACAATCCATCCAGAAGTTTTGATCTCACATGTCCGATACCTCATGGAAACAGCCCAGAAATCCGAAACAAGAAACTGAATTTACCCACCCAGTTACGACATTTATTTAGTGGATCCTCTCATATTGCAACATCCAGGGCAATGAGGAGTCGAAAAGACTGGCAAAGGGGAAAGAGGACAGCTACCACAAGAGGAACAGATTATCACTTTTGAACAGGCAGAGGCCATAGTGAAAGAAAAGCAAAAGAGAAGATGGCATCAACATTACCCACAGTTCTTCATAAAGGATGCCTACAACTTCCTTTCCAGAGATGACAAATTGACCATTGTGAGACTAGAACACTTCCTACAGGAGTGTCCGAAACACCAGAACCTGAAAGCATAGGCATGCCGATGAGGGAAAAGCCTTTTGGACCTTTGGAGAGCCACAGCATTTGTCAGAAGTTGCTGTCAGGTCGAACGTTGAAGAAGAAAAAGAAGAATTCAGAGGTTTTAAAGATGAATTTACTTGAGAAAATTCATTGATTTTCAGTGATGATAGCACAGTAATTAAGTAATTTTTTTTGAAAAATGAACATGTATGGGAAAGTTGAATTATCTGGCAGGAAGTGTCACTTGTGCCAAGAAACCATTCAAAACTAAGTCCCACGTTCCTTTAAAGTAGAAGTCAGTGAGGTTTTTCCCCAGCAAAGCAAATATACTACCAACCTACCATCTGATCTGTTGTAACTTTCGCCAGTGTTGTAAACCACTTATTTATCTTTCTCATCATGTTAACCTTTGGAGAGACAGTAATAGATTAGCGCAGTGATTTAATTGGCTATATATACCAGAGGATCAACTATACTGATGATCCACAAGTAGCAATTGAATAAACATTTCGTTCCCTAGTATTTAGAGTCATTGAACAATTGTCGCTTATTGTGGCCAGTAATATAGCTTTTGTATGCTTTGTATGGTCGTTCTTCTGATTTCATTATTGTGATCATCCATTTCCATTCTGTTACTTAGATTACAAAATGAGGTAGTAGTTAAGCCAGTTACTACTTTTGAATTTATATGCCTGTTGTTTTTTTTATTTATACAGTTCTAGGAAGTTTTCCACCACCAAATCATGCAAAGGGAGATAAACGTCAGTTTGGTGTTGTTGTTGGAAAGGAAGCTATTTTGGAATGCCCTCCACATACAGAATCAATACCGTTAGTGTACTTATGGGGTAAAATTCAAGAAAATGGAATACCACACTTGTATGAGCGAAGTCAGCGTGTCTTTGTTTCGGGCAAAGGTGATCTAGTTTTTGCTAATGTATTACAGCGTGATATTACTACAATTAATAATTTGGAAGGAATAAGTTGTCTTCTGTATAATGAAAGGAGATATATAGAATCGAAGAGATATACACTGAGGAATGATGGTGGTAAGTGGAACTTGATTTCTTCGTCTTTCTTTTTTTAAACCGCAGTCACTCCGCTGTTAACTTTGCCAGGAAAGTGTGTCCAAAGTAGCACAGGCATGGTAAAACGTATTAATTTTGGCACCATCAAAATTTAAATGTTTAAAATATTGTGTGGTTAAAGAGTACTGTAAAATATCGCTAAACATAATTATTTGATAATATTTGAGGTATGAAAGTCTTTTTTGCTTTTGTGTAGATTAAAGAGAAGGCTTTAGGACCTAGGTTTTCCAAAGTTGATGGTATAACTGAAGGATAAAATCTTACTTACGGATCTTTTCAGCGTTGGATTAAAAGTTTGTCGAAATTCGACACAGTCATTTTTGTTTGTCATTTCTGGAAAAATAAATTTGAAGATGCTGATACCTTGATCAGGTCTGAAGGCTGTTACATGAGGAATAAATGTATTTGTTTTCTGTAAAATGAAACAGGGCACTTTGAGAGGTTTTAGTTGGCAATGTTGCCATTAGCAATTTTGTTCGGATTGTGACGAATTAAAAGCGCATAGTTTTAATAGGGTTTAGGCACGTTGTAAATTATTTATTTAAGGCATTATTGCTTTAACCTGAAACAGGCACATAGGTTCAAGTCGAGGATTGTAACATAGTGTAATTACGCGAATTTGCCCTGTCATGTAACATGTTTGATAGTGTTAGAGAATTTTTTTACGTAAGTGGAACCCACAGATAGGCGACGCATTATGGACCAAATGTGGAGTTTTTCCATTCAATAGAAAATCAAAAACTCTACCTTGTAATAAATGATGCCCTTTACTGTATGTAATTAATGATGATAAGCTGTATATCTTTTAAGTTTCTTCATTCAAAGTGGGAGCCATACGTGTTAGTTAATGACTTTGTGAAATTAGATAGAGTAGTCACTGGTTCTGCACGGTTTCCTTATTGTTAACCATCAATTTTTTACTCTTCCCCCCCCCCCCCCCCTAATGTGGCCACGCCAGATTATGATTATATTGGTCTCAACTATGAGTTAATAGACTACGCAAGTGTGTTTTTCAGAACGTTTTGTTATTTGTTTTTATTTGATAGCTCAAAGCACGCATTCTCAATGGTCAGGAACAGAAATTGAATAAATGCTATGTACTACGAGTGATAATGAGTTCCAACAGGATATCTTGGTTACGCTTTAAACCTAAATTTCATTTTCATTCATGGGGTTAGTGGAAGCCATGGATAAAAGAGCGTTATCATGTCATGGATCGCAGGCATTTTCTGGGCTACGGTTCCAGGGATACTTCTCCTATCGTGTAGGCCTGACGATAAATCATGAACAGAAAGTTCCTGTATTGATAGCAAATTTCCTGAGTGATTCTAGTTCCAAAGCAATAAAATTTTGATTGGTCCAGTAACTACCCTTATCTCTAAAGGAACCGTTTGAACTAAAACAGAGTTTTTAGAGAGCCACAGAGTAACTTTATTCACAACCACAGAAATATTGTGAACATACGAAGCAGTAAACCTCCCTAGTTGGAAATGAAGCTTCTATTTTTTGTTCTTGTTGTTCTTGTTTGCACAGGTGTTTGGATAATGGGCATTTTTATAAAATTTTGCGAAAATACCCGAACCTAAATATACTGTCAAAATCTGTTTTATTCTGTGCTGCAACGCTGCGATATCTGACCAATGATTTTTTATTTTACTTCCTACATGCTTTTACAGTATAACAGTTGAGAAATCCCAATGTTGGGCTTCTGATCAGTAAATGTTATATTAAAATCTTACTTGTAAGTTTTGTTTTTTGTTTACACACAGTTATTAAGACAAGACTGAGACCAATCTTGAGGGCTCACATGCAACCAAGAGAGATTGCAATTAAAGATAAGGTGAAAACCTTAACCTGTGGAGCTACAGGGACGTAAGTTAATTTATTTTAAGAACTTGTTAAATGTTTTTCATTGGTCTTACTTTTTTTAAGAACCCGAGGTAACCATTATTGTATCCTTACAAGAGATACTGTTACACATGGAACACGGAACAAAAAAAGACGTCCATAGTGAAGTGCTTAGGTTTCGAGTGTTAACCGGATTTGTTCAAGTATTGATCTGTTTGAAGATATATCAAGAGAATTAGTGTTTAGCTTTAGCATTGAGATATTACGGATAATTTCGTTTATGAGCAGTAAGGTAGGTTTAATTATTATTCATGCCATGTATCCCATTTGTCAAAGTGCAAGGTACTGCACTTGCGGCATACAGAGTACAAGTACAGCATTTTTTCCCTTCCAGAACGAGTTTTATAATTGTATGTCGTCTTGTGGAAAGGTTGATACAGTTTAGTGGAGGATTTTCCGTTAAAGTAATTTCATTTGGACACACAGTCTTCAATCTGTTTCATTTTCTTAACTAATGACTGGGTAATACAGGACAAACCTTTCCTCGCCGAAGATTCGGGCTCTTTGTCTAAGGCACGACCACCATTTGGCAAAGACTAATGTAGTATTCCAGTTAACCACACATTGATGGCAAAATTTAATGCCATTGTTCAAATCGCAACACAACATAAATTATATACATTGTATTTGTCAGAGTAGCAAAGTAAAAACATAAGCGACTGAGAGGAAAAGTGAACTTTTATAGTCATACTGATGCCCAACTTGTGGAGCATATCTTTCACAATATCGATGTAAATTATGTGCTTTAGGAGTTTTTGTAACTTGAATGGAGGAATCCCAAGCACCTTTCTCCACCCTTGTCCTTGGTAGTGGAAACTTTCTGCTTAGATTGAATTACTGGTTTGAAGCCCATCGAAAACCCCACCCAACTTCTCTTCCTCGCCAAGGCACGGAAGACCGTCAGAAATAAAAGATTAGAGTAGACAGTATCTTTGTGAAGGGCCTTATCCATTTGCTTCATCAAATCCAATATTAATATGATCGGGAGGAACACAATTTTTCTTTGGTTTAAGTAATGGCCCATTGATGACGTTATGTATGTCGACGTTTGTTTTCTGCGATCTCCAGTCTTTTCGTGGCCATTGTTGTAGTCGAGCACCACTGTGGGAACATAGAAACCTAGCGTAGCCTGACTGCTGACCTAGCAGAAGGTTGATCATTTTGAAGTCAACACGCATGATCCATTTATTGTCACAGTACTTTATAAGCTGCAAGACCATTTGCATTTTCTCATAACGTTTCCTCCTTTGTTTAATAAAACGTGTATGTGCCAGGGGTAAAAGCATTAGGTTTTTTTCACTCCAAAAGTCAAGGGTATTATATTCCGTTTACTCAATTCTAAATCATGAGGGATATTTTGATCGAAACATCAAAGACAGATGTCGATGTATGATTTTTAAGTAAATACTTTACGTTCCCTTGAGCTTAGAGTACAGGTTGTTCTTCAGCGGTAAGCTCGCTTGAGTCTTGCAGCATTATGTATAAAACTGTTGCCATAGCAACTGCTGCTGAATTCAGCACCAATCATCTAGCCGATGTAATGCTCCAAGAGACAATTAAATTATATTTTGCATTGATCCCTTCTACCATGTAGAATAATAATTGGCGCTGTTCATCGAGAACCATCGGAAAACCGAAGTCAAGGTATTGCTTGACCGGAACGTATATTGTTTTATCTGTGTTCACCTGAAGAAACATCTTAGTGTTTTTTCTTTGGTTTTTTTTATCAGACCAACACCACAAATAACATGGTTTAAGGATGGTGTTCAAGTAAAAAGAATTAACAAAGATAGGCTTAACTTTGATGGATACTTGTTTCGCAGTGGAGGTGTAGAATTGGACATTCTACGGCCACGTAAACTAGACACGGCAAACTTTAAGTGTTATGCTACTAACAGTGAAGGAGAAGATTGGAAAGAAGGTGGTCTTTCCGTACAGTGTAAGATGCTATTATTCTTCCTAAGTTATTTTTTATATCTAGTTTGTGTCAATAACTGTGCAGTTATAATTTGTCATTCATTGCAGTAATTCATATTGCATGAAATACGTCAGTTTTATGTAAGAATCAAGATGTTATGTAATAGTTATGATTGGTGAAGTTTGCTGGATTTTAGGTATAATTTGTTTTCCTTTTTTCCCCGGAGGATTTGTTTGTAGAAAATTGTAACCAGCACCTTTGAAATCCTTCTCCTGAATCACCATTTTGAGGTTTTACCGCAGCTGCAGAAGCACTGCCAAAAACATCGGCTAATTCTACATAGAGATAGCGTGTGGGATTACGATGACTCGTATCGTCAGTAATGCAGTCTTGCTTATTTTTCATTTTCTTATTTTTGCTGGAGTATTCATTATCAGCCAGTTTTTCACATGTTTTACAAGAAGACCGTTATTCTTTAGCTAAGTTGCTATTGTTTGTTAATTAATATTTATTTGATTATTGTTAACATTAAGTTTGCAATGAATGAATTTCACGGATTTTTGTGGGTTTTTCGCTCGTGGTTAGTCTAAAAGCCGCCTCTGGAAGGAGGTACACAGGTTACTAATGGTGGTAAAGCTTTTCCCGGTTGTTGGGCTTCTTAAGATCTGAAAGGCACCGTATTTTTCAGCCAACTTTATTGTAAGAAGAGTAGCTAAATGTCCACACAGTTTGTATGTGTGTTGGGGGGGGTACACTCTTAAAATATTTTCTAATATTACTTTTTTAAACTAAAAGGGTGTATTAAGAAGCCATTTTATTCATAATAGCTTTTTGGCCTTGACCTTTATGGCCCGAAATAAATGAGAATGATTTAAGGCGTAAACGAACTCCAGAAGGAAAACACTTATCTTCATACCAGTTTGCGCAGCTTTGCTGCCCAAGATCGGCAATGGTCTCTTTGGTTACTTCTTGGGCTGTTGATTTAGCTGTTTCCCTTTCTGTACGCTTTGCATTGACATGAGGACTAAAACAGCATTTGATATGGACTTTTCACCGCAAAAGGAACAATGTTAAAAGCCCGTCAAACTTTTGGGGTCTTTATTTCCCGGTTATTTTGAAATGTAAATGGGGTTTTTACTTAAATTTTTATTAATAGAAACTTACTACCTCATTGATTTGTAAGACAGTGCAGTTGAAGATGCCATTCGAATTCGACTTCGAAATTACTTAAAACAGAGCGACATAACTTAAATATCAGTCTTGCCTCATCTACAAAAGTTGCAAGCTCTGATTCTAAGAAATCGCAGTCCAGGTTCTCTATAATGGCGTCTAAATCCTTTCTACTCATATTACCTGGGGTTGTCGTGAAGCCATTTTGGTTGCATGCGTCATATGTATGTGTCATGCTTTTTTAGACGCACTGGATTCCGATTTCAATATTGTTTAGGGCATCCTTTGTAATTATAGTTACCAGACCAGTGTTTTACTATTGACATACCATCCATTATATACCATACCATCTGTTGACTAATGGGTAAAAAACTACATTCATGGCCCAGCAGCAAGTAAGGTAGCCATAGGTATGTAATCACAAGGTTGGTATAGTGTAGATAACCAAGAAATATAAATATCACTTCAATCCTCCAAATAGCCAAATACACCAACCATGGAAGGGAACATTGTTGAAGCTTTTTTTTTGAATGACAATGACTAGTGACTACAGCACACTACACACCTTGCCTGATAAATTTGTGGTTTCTGTTATTGTGGTCGTAATCATTATGATCGTTATTATTATTATTATTATCACTTCCGCTTTCACCATCGCCATCGATAATTACAAGCTATCAGTATTGTGGCTATAAACCCTCCCTTTTAGCTGCTTCCGACAGTCGAGAAAAACACGAAAATATATTCTCATTAACTTATTTTTCCACATACTTAACCATCCTGAAAGCCCGACTGTCAACAGTATCTCATCTATTGCTAGCCTTCTCCTATTTTGCAGTCTTTGCTATCCTTCTCGGTTATTTTCAGCGTCTCTAGACCAAGTATGCAAAATGATAGCCTTCGTTGCCTTAGAATTCAATTTTGGTCTGTGTAAACCTGAACCTCTTTCTTATCAGTAGAAAAATGCATTCATATTTCAGGCATCTTAAACTGTAACAGTCAGTCGTTTAGAACACTGGAACTGACGGGAAAAGTCATTTTATTTTTAATAATTCATATTATTTGACTCGTATCATACGAGAATCCGGCCACATAGATTGCTTTCATTCGACGTTAAAATATAATCCATATGGCCGGATTCTTCTTGACTGGAGTCTTGACTGGAGTCTTGACTGGCGCATTAATCGTTAAATGATGACTTCAAATCCGATTATTATAAAAGCAATAAAATTTTTAAAGTTTTTCAAACTGTTAAATACGATTTGTCATCATGACAACACTAGTAGTGAATTTTGGGTGATTTAGCTCATCTTCATGGAAATTATCAAAGATAACAACGAAAATAAGATCTTGTAATTGTTTATTCTAATGTTTAGTCCGAAGCAATGTTCTTTCATTGATTTTTACCCCTTGATTGTTTGTTACCAGTTAAAACAAGTGAAATGTTTTTGATATTGCCACCCATTTTAGTTTTACCGGAATGGATTAAAACCATAAAGTCTGTCACAGTGCCGTTAGCGAATTCTCATATGTTTAATTGTACTGCCATTGGATTACCTGAACCCACATACGAGTGGTACAAAAATGCTACCCTTCTCAAAACAAAGTAAGTGGTTAATTTTTATCTTGCTATTTATTCACAACATTGCTAAATATGGAAAGACCTACCCAGTGGAATCCCAGATGCAAGGACAAAAGTATTACAGCATTTGCATATTGTTGCCTTTAACTTCGACATCATTTTCTTCTTTCGATTTTTTTTATTGTCTCCTCCTCTTTCATCCCCGTCTCTTTCTTGTTCCATTCCTTTTTCTTCTACTCCTCCTATTCTTCCTCTTCCCCTTTCTTCCCCTTTCTTCCCCGTCCTCCTTCTGTTCCTCCTCCTTTTCTTTCTTCTGTTCCTTCCCATTTTCTCCCTCTCTTCCCTCTCCTGCTTTTCCTCCCTCTCTTGCATCTCCTGCTTTTCCTCCCTCTCTTGCATCTCCTGCTTTTCTTCCCTCTCTTGCATCTCCTGCTTTTCTTCCCTCACTTGCATCTCCTGCTTTTCCTCCCTCTCTTGCATCTCCTGCTTTTCCGCCCTCTCTTCTTTCTCCTCCTCTCCTAATTTTTCGCCGCCTTCTTTCGCTGCTGCTCCTTTTCCCATAGGGTTTACCCATAGTAAAAATTATTGCTGGTCCTTTATTAATGACTCATTTTCGTTTCAACTTTGAAATGATGGCCAGGTTTTTTTTTCTTTCTGTCTTGACCTCCACATTACAGTAGCCAAGTCATCGTGGCAAAGAATATTCTGACTTTGAAAAGTGCTACACAGTTCGACAGTGGAATGTATACGTGTCTTGCGCGAAACAAACATGGATCAATTATTACTCAAGCCAGTGTAGTTGCTACAGGTACTGTTTATGAAGGTCATTTGTTATGTTAATTTTAAATGTTAAAAAACTACTGTAATTTATATTGTGTATTGTTTTTTACGCAATCTATGTTAATCTAATTTGGTGAAGAAAAGCCCCATCGAACACTTGACGTCAGCAGTAGTCCCAAGATCGTTCAAAAACGTGGCCATAGGAGTTTGGTAAAGAATGACTACCCAGCCATCATTGCGTCAGTGGTAAAAAAAAGTAAATCGTTAATATAAAGTATCCTGGTTGTATTTTTTATATATTTATGACCTCGTCAAATAAACGCATAAGGGGGAAACTTGTTACATTTTGATGCAAAAGAACAATAGCTAATTAAACGAGCACAAGATTTAACCATAGACTTATGAAAATCACAAGAACTCAAAGTTGGTGTCGAATGACAACAGGATTCTAAACTGTACCCTTAGGCAATGGATATTTTAATCACAAAATAATCATATGCCTTTCCGGCTGACCCAAGGTCACCTAACCTTGTCTTATTATCAATTGGAGTCGAGGAAAGTTCACCTGCCTTTTGTCTTTGAAATGTGTATCAATATGGTGCTAAAATGCCAGGTTTGGTAGAAGAATATTGTTATTTTCGGAACGGGAGACGTATTGGAAAGAATAGACAGATCCTGAGTTGGGCGACGTAATGTTTTGTTCCGTATGGAAACGAGTTTTGTAAGAGATAAGGAAAAACGGGGTATGCAAAAACTGCCTCGACACTGGAGGAAATCGTCCCAAATTTGGAGCTTTCACTGTTATTGGCTTTGGACTTTTCTATGTGAATAAGAGTCACAACCAAAGCAGTTAGTTTAAAAACGCATCAAATATTAAATACCAGGTGCCGCACGTATTTATCAATATGCTTTAAAGAACGTAAATAACAGATTAAGGATGATACTAAACATGTGGATACGTTTAAAAACAAGGCATTATAGTGTTAACAATGTATTATGAACGTACATGATTTAAAAATAAAAAAACAAAGTACACAAAATATAGTATGAACAACAGCTTAAGCAGTTCAAATACTTTTTACTGTGAAAGAAAAAGACCAAGTGAGTCGTGGACCAGTGCTGTTTGAAACTACTGTTGTATTCCGACGTGTAAAACTGCACTGTAAATATTAAGGTGGATATGGTGAAGAAGTAAACATTGGTATTGTTTGTATGTTGTTTGTTTTTTGGGTTGTTTTTTTTTTGTTTTCCAAAAAGTTTTTCAAAACAAAAACTGCAACTCAAGTGTATCACGCTTTAGAAAGAAAGTAGGAAAAGACAGTTTTGATATAGACTCGTCTGTTGTGTGTGAAATTCATTTTCCACCAGAAGACATCAGTGTATGTATAAGCCGTGGTAAAACTAATTAAAACGTGATTTAATTACTTCCACATTTCTTCACAGAGGAAAAGCAACAGAGATTAAAAAACCCTTTCTCCTCCCAGAATTCAAATTCAAGAAGAAGATTATGACGAAAGCACATGTAATGATGATTTCCTTATTAACGAAATTGACACGTCACTTCGACCTACAAAACAGTGTTACGAGTGTCTTCCACTTGAATAGCTAGCAAAAATATCGCAGGAAGTCCAAGAAATAAACTGATGTTTACAACAGAAAAGCACAACAATTAACTCTTTACAAAATGAACCACACACAAAAAAAAATCTGAACAGGCATAACTACTAAAATATATCAAAGAATGTTAGGTTATTCAACTCTTCCACTCGCTTACATCCTGACGTTTTATAGCTTTGAATATATACATTGACCCTGGGAGTAATTGCAAAAATATAAAATGTTATAAATATTTGAAAAAAGATTTATGTTTCAGTTTTGCCCAAAATACAAAACCTGAGCCCAAACCTAAACGATGTGTGGGAAAGGTCAGTTGTATCGAAATGGAGTTTTACTATTCATTCTTTTAAGGTCATTGATTGGCCAATTGAAAATGTTGAAGCCGTATTGTACAACTGGTATAGCTGGTTTATCTGTTACTTGTGTTTTTGTATTTTTAGAGTTTAATTCAGTTTTCAACAGTTATGCTACTCGTCTCTAGTATTCGTGGCGTATTGTTCATGCTGGTGCGGTGGATCCCCTTTCCCTCGCTTGTATAAAGGTATTTGTACACCCTGTCTAGCTCGAATTTTTGAATAGACGGGGGGGGGGGGTGTCCAAATTGACGAATCCAATTTGAGTCAATTTTCCGTTCTTGAATATTGCCACTGCGCATTTATCGAGACCAAAATCCATACCTATATCACCACTAGAAATTTTTGCTGTCTTTAGAACGCCTTCTGAAGACAGTTAACTATCATTTTTTGCAAAGAGTTTTGGATCACCCATACAGAGGAGATGGTTATTTGAAATTTTGAACCCTGTGGTATTTTATGTAGTTCACTTGTAAGAGGAATTAGGGGAAGGCAAAACAGAAGTGGTGACAAAAAATCTCCTCGTAGTATTCCACAATTTTTGCTAATATCACTAGAGTGCAGCGTTCCATTGCAAAAGTTGAGCTTTAACTTAGGTTTCCGCGTATCCATACTGCATTTAAGAAAATTTATTATTTCAAGATAGATTTTATTAATTACAAATGCTTAGAAGACCCATGAATTTGTAACACTGTCAAAAGCTTTACAGTAGTCTATCCAGGCTAGAGCAGGGTGTCGTTTCTTGGATCGACGATACACCATCATCATTATCTCAATTGGCGAAAACAAGCCTTTTCGTTCAAGGAGATATGTTTTATTAGTTTTAGGTCCGCTTTATTAATATTGATATTAGCAATTTGTATGTTATTGATAGACAAGTGATTGAGTCGTAGTTTTTCGGATTTTTTGTTTCATCTGTGTTAGGAGGAAGAATGTAACACCTTCAGAGATTTTATAAGGGTACTTCATTGTCACTCAAGTGATATGCTAATTTATGGTTGGGCCCCTTTAAAGGTGTTAAGCCAAAAGTTGGGGATTTTATCTATACCTGGTGATGTCCATTTTTTGTCTTTGAAATTGCAGTTTTTTCCAGGTCTGTGCGTTCGGTGTGCTATGATTACTAGGATTCCAGTTTTATTAAGTGTATTTTTATTTCTTAAAACCCATCTGCGTACTGTATGTTTATTTTTGGCTTTTGTATTGATGTAAGTACACATTTTGAATTTTGTAGTTGCATATTGTTGCCCTTGAACTAGTACGTTGCTGATATTTTTAGTAATATCTTTGTATATACTAAAATTGATAATTTCACTCCCCTTTCCAGCCGTGAGTCCAAAATTTATTACCTCTTATCAAGACCCTTATTATTTCTACCGTGGACGTACCAATACCATCAAATGCAACCCAAGAGCAGGGCCTCCACCTACCATACAGTGGTTTAAAGACGGTACCCGACTTCAAACTACTGGCAGAGTTTCGATTTCACAGAACGGATCTTTACATATTGCTAACGTGGAGGATAATGACAGAGGTTCTTATAAATGCATCGCAACAAATCCCGCTGGAACGGAATCAGCAATAGCAAACGTTGAGGTTGTTGGTGAGTATTATGTGTTGGTTTTCAATGTTACGTTTTAAGGATTGCAGAAGCCAATCGGTATGATAGATAACCTAGCCTAGATTCCCTCTATATTTATTGTAATTAAAACTATTTACCAAAATAAGTCTGGGTTAATTGTGGGTTAACAGAGTTTTAGGCAGTTCGGTGCGTGTGAACTTACTAACCAAGGCTTTAGCTTTAGGAGTCAAATGTGGTTGGTAGTTGTTTGTAAAACAAACGCTTTCACAAGCTAAAATGGGCCGTGAAACTCTTCTAATTTTTCAAGATGGTGGTGGAGGATGGAAGACAACAGTAGTGCATGACAGCATGAAATTGTTAGTGATCATGGTAGCTGTATTATTGTTGTTGTGTTGTTGTGCAATGGTGATTCTATCCGTCAGTCGTAGAATTTTCTGCTTACCATTTCGTCTTGACGTAAACGTCATTGCAGTCCTCTAACGTCTTAAAGAGTTAGTGAAAGTGGTGTTTGGGGGATGGCATGCCAGGCCTTCCTTAGTTTGATCATAACGGGCGGAATGTAGATGGTTAGTAACTATTTTTTATAATTTTTTTTTTGCAAGACAGATATTAGCTTGCAAATACCCAGTAAGCGATATTTGGCTTTTACAGATTCAACTATACCTTAATCCATTGGTTGCATAACTGAAGTGGTCCTTGTGGAGGAAAGGATCATTTTCATCCATTCACGATTTTCCACTTGCGGATGAGCAGTCAAGGGTGGTCAAGGCAGTCATCGAGTTAACTGTATTTAGCTTTCGATTAAGCTCTTTTAGCCATTCTTCAGGTGGTTCTAAGCGCATCCACCTTTAAGGTTGAGATCGACATCGACATAGCAAATGTTTCAACGCTATTAAAACACCCAGAAACCCAGTCGCCATTGGCATTCCCAGCAGCCAGTCCATTAAGATGCACCTTGCTATGCTTTCTCCCAGAGTACTTTACTCCTTCCAAGGTTTTGTCAGACAGACATTGATAAAAATTCCAAACTCATACGGCCATAAATATATCTTTCTGTGGACAATGGAAAAGAGTTGTTGTTCAAATGGCCACATCACATGGCGCGGCCATTTCTTCAAGACAGACTTTTCAGCAAGCAATATTTTTTATTCCAAACCCATATATAAAAATAATCATTAAATTGTTATAAATATAAGGAGCTGCAATCCAAACATAAATTTAATCAGAAAATGGAGTAAACTCAAACGTCCTGTCAGGGTACTTTGCAACCCTGCGCTAAACATTGACTGTTATTTATCGATGTGATGGGTGTGGCGACCTTCATGTGTAGAGTAAGGGTAATGTAGACCAGTTAACATAGATAGAGATCTGCGGACCAAATTTATTTTTAAATCAGGGTTACGTTTGGTGTGACGGTGCTTTAGAACCCTGAACATGACCTGTGTAATTGTTCGGTATGACAGCTGGGCAGCGTTTATAGTCCCAGAAGTGGACACAGGGAGCATTTTGGCGTAGCAAGAGACCTACAAGACAAAAATGTTTATACAGACAGCATAAAGAATAAGATCATTTGAGCACTGCTTGCTATTATTTAAGATAGAACTGCACAGTCAACAAACCAGTTAAACCAGGCAAGTTAGAAACCAAAGATAGAAAAATTGTCTCAGGATACTTACCAACCTTGCAGAAAAGGGGCAGTTCCTTCTCCGAAAAGATACAATGTGTAAAGTCACGTCTGTTTTTTGGACAAAACTTATTAAAAGTTTTTTAATAGTTCACAACTCCTTTTCGACATCCCCTGTGTCTAAGAGGATTTATGTGTGGTCATGGTACCAACTAACGTGATGGATCAGTACGCGATTGCTAGGTAATGAAATTGGGGGGCGTCGTCGGACATCTTATGAAAGAGGCAGCCTGGAAATATTGCCTAGACAATATATTATATGTCAAAAGAAGATAAAAAAAATCATTAAGAGTTAATGTGTATTAAAAGGCAGTCAGCCGATTTGATGGAAACGGAATAAAAGTACATTGTTAGCTTCTTATAGCAAAAAGAAGATTCATCAGCCTTTTACAAGAAAAGCTTAGTATATTGTACAAACGAACAAACATACTCACCCCCCTTTTTAGTCTTTTATAGTCCTTGGAAATCTTTGACGTTTAGCCCCTTAAAAGTCACATACTTTTTTTAGCAGGGCCCATTGATTGGTGCGTTCTGGGTACTTAACGTTGGAAGACACTGGATTAATGCCCCTTTCAACCGTTAGTTTCTGTTCTTCCATTTTTTTTATCTTCCAAATCATTTTATTGCGATGAAGTGATTTTGACTTCGGTTTTCTTTCATGTTAGCAGTGTGTTCTTTGGCACTCCGAACTACATAGCTACGCCCTTATGTGTACGTCCTTCTGAAGTTCTTTAAGAGTTTTGCCCTTCATTTGTATTGATTTTTCTGTACGTTGGTGCTCGGTACAAATGGTCGTCATCTTAATCACGAGCGAATAAAAAATATATAAATAATACTTAACACTCGATCAGTAGTAATGAGGTGGCAAGAATTTTTAGACTCCAAAGCCAGAATTTTAACAATAGGTGAGATGAATTCTCATACAATTTGCAAGAAAATATTTGAGGTGGGGGGGGGGGGACACGTTGCAGATGTGAAGCTTTTAATTTTGGGAAATTAAAA
>RDPX01000161.1:585136-596297 GCA_003991215.1 Morbakka virulenta
GGGTGGGGGGGGGGGGAAGATCGTTGCAGATGTGAAGCTTTGAATTTTGGGAAATTAACTATGAAAACACTTTTAAAGAAAATTAATTGTGCTACTGAATTTGTTCCAGTTATAGTTCACACTGTATAATAATGGTATCTAAAAATCACGTTGACCTACATGACCTATGCTGACCCCGGAGAATGTGAATCAATGTCCATAACGCGCAATCTATATATGTAACAGTAAACAAGTAAGTTGATGCAAATAACTTAAAACCGGTAAAACACCTAAACTACGGGTTTTCCCACAATAGCATGATATAAACGTAAAACAGCTTGTTTAAATAAATAACATTAATATGTTAAAGTGGTGTTACGCACCACTAGACCACTAGTGGTGTTACGCACCACTGTGATGGTGTTCATTGTGTATAATATTACTATTTAGTTGTTAAATCCCTAGTTCACTGCAGCTGCGAATGTAATTTCTTGGACATGTGAGATTTTGTTCGCATAACAATGTAACTATTTAATTCTACTCATTCGTTTCGTAGATGCTACTACTATAACTGTTGGTCCACAAAATCGAACAGTGAAAGAAGGTTTTTCATATTACATTCTTTGCAATGCCAAGTATGATAAAAACCTGGAACTCAGGATCGATTGGTACAAAGAAGGAACATTGATTAAGACATTCGATGACCGCGTTTTTCTAGAGAAACGTGTAACTGAACCAGCCTACATTATTATTATCCAAAATGTAACGTTTCAAGATAGAGGGAAGTGGTCATGTCATGCATATACGGAAGCTGTTGGTATGATTTCTGAAGATTGGGCACATGGATATCTGATGGTATCAGGTAACTTCCTTTTTGAACTTTATTAATGGTATATTGAGCTTTTTTTTAGTGTGTGTGTGTGTGTGTGTGTATATGTATGTGTGTGTATCTGTATGTGTATTTGTGCCCCGGTTTCTCTCTCTCTCTTTCTCTCTCTCTCTTTCTCTCTCTCTCTCTCTCTCTCTCTCTCTCTCTCTCTCTCTCCCTTTCTCTCTCTCTCTCTCTTCTTCTTTTTCTCCTCTCCCTTCTTTTATTTTTTTTTTTTTTTTTTTTTTACTTTACTACATCATTTAACAATATTTTNCCCCTCTCTTTCCCCTTTCTCTCTCTTTCTCTCTCTCTTTCTCTCTCTCTCTCTCTCTCTCCCTCCCCCTCCCCCCCCCTCTCTCTCTCCCTCTCTCCCCCCCCCCTCTCTCTCTCTCTCCCGTTTATGCCCATTTTTACACCCTTTATTTACTACTTCAAATGCAGAAAATTAGTGGATGTTGGACGATTTGGTCACGGGGCCAAAGTATCACTGTTAAGTATTTTTAGTTGCATGGTCATCTAGAATGTTCAGCTTTTGAGTTGTCACATATTAAATTCCAGAAGTAGTCAGACATCATTTTAACTAACGCCCCAACTTCCTTGATATCTTTCTACCATTATTTCAAGAATCTGATTGAAATGTTCACCATGGTCATCGCAAACGTCGCTATATTTGCTACGCTTGTTATTTATTAAGTCTTTGTAATTATCATTTTCTCGTATTTTCAAGTATGCCTTTAATTATGTCTGTAAACGTTGACGGGGCTTCTAGCTCTATCATGCTCATGGAATTGAAAAAAATAAGTTTTATTTTATAATGTCAGTCTTGAAAATTATTTTCTAATGTAGAGAAAGCAGATTTCACCCCTATAAGTCCTTTAACAAACAATTAATCCTAGCTTTTTATGTATATACCGGTAGTAATATATAAATATTTATATATATATATATATATTGTCAATGCATTTGCATTGGCGTTCTCGACTCAATTGTCGGTTAATTCCTATTTCTACCCAGTTGCTCATGTGTCTATGCTTCGCCAGTAATATTTGAAGCGTATGCAGGTAAATTTCTTGCTGCCCTCACACACTAAAGAAATTAATGCAGTCCACACGAATGACCCACTCTGGACTTTCTTTGCGTTAGAACTTGTTTGATGTCTTCATACTTGGCATTCTACAGTGTTGTAGAATCCCAAGCTGGTATTGAAACAAATGCAATAGTGATATATTGCTTTAAAACACATACAAACTTTTCTTAACTTTGGATAAAAAAATTCCAAATATTAACTGCAAAATTCCTTCACAACTTGTTTCACTGGAACACCAGAAATGGCCTTAAAAATGGAACACATTCTGTATCCCTTGTTTGATTAAAAGTAGTTTTTACCACTGAATGAGAGGGGAAGAGTCAAGAAAAAAAAATTGTGAAACGTACACTTAAAAGAATAGGCCAGGACGCATAAAAAATGGACCACCTCACCTTAATTTAAACTATTTTTGCATAATTTTTCTGGTGTCTCTCTGCCAAGAATGTCGTTCTTAACACACCGTCAATTAAATAACAGGAATGTCTTAATGGAAACCACAAATATCCTTTATAGTCAGAAATAAGTAAACTTTTCTGCCGTCCATCCGTCCAGAAATAGGAATTGATAGAGCGAACACAAATGTACCCTTATCCTGCAGCTGTTAATAAAAACTGTTAAATAATTTTTAATAAGTTTTGTTCAAAAAAACCAGACGTGACTTTACACATAGTATCTTTTTACATGATCCTTAAAAAGATACATTTAGTTTAGGTACTTTTGAGGTACTTTTGAACAGTTAACATTTTGTGTTAGAGTACAATTTGGTCCTTTTTTGTACTCATTTTAATATCGTATGCTTATTCACCCATATTTAGTAAAAGTACAACACTCCAAAAATACCCATGTAAGAAATTTTGTAGTCGAGTCTTACAGCCAACACTCCCGATTGGTTTTTAGGTAGGTATTTTTTCTCATTGACCGTACCTGAAAGTTTTTCTTGGGCAAATGGCTAGGGTCGATTCGAACCAGGAGTATCAATCATGAAAGGGGTGATCTATGTGTCCATCTCTCTTGCAAGGGCCACCTGTTGATTCAGGTAACTGCTTCAATGCAGGAACAGGAATTCAACCACAATGAGGCACAGGTCTCAGAGCTGACCAAGATTAGGATAGTTAAAAGATTTTTTCTGATTGGCGCATGGCGATCTCTAACTAAAAGATCGCCATGTGAGTTAAAGATCGCCACGGATTGGCACCATAGAAGTTTATCTTATAAATGGCAGTAGCTTACATGGTGAAAAGTCTCCATCCAAAACATCGGAATGCAAAATCACATAGATTTAATTATACCATTTGCTTATTGAAGTAAATGCTCAAGACAGCTTTTGCAAACAACACGCGAGGCCCAAGTCTTGACCTGATCACCTGGTTTCATTCGAAAATAACCGAAGTAATCCTGCATAAAATGTTTTTTCTCTTCGTAAACTTATCGACTATTAACACAAATATATGTTGCTAAAATTAGTACCAGCTTAATTTACAACAAAAAATAAGTTGAAATTATCCGCGCATAAAGAGATACTCAAGCGTATTTATCAAAGAAAATACTGTTAATATGCTGGATGTGACATTTTTCAACGGGTTTTGTTAATTTGCAAATATTGGGCATGTGATAACATAACCTGCACTTGACATTCGCTCGTGATCTGTATGATTGAATGACTTAAAATGGTTCCGATTTGGGGGATTCTACACACACATCTTAAGTCAACCTTACGTGCTTGGTAGTTGAGCTTATTTGTACAGGAACTGCAGTTATTCCAAAAGTTTATTATTTATGCTCTGGGTTTTTTTTTAAAATATTGAGCACTCTTCAGTATAGATTCAAGCCGTAGTTTGTTGAAAAAAATGAAATGGTAATAAGTCAGTGCGTACCCCCAAGTATCGTTTTTTTGTTTTTTCCAAGTATGTTGTTTTGGGTTTTTTGCAAGTGTTGTTTTTTGACTTGTAACCAACTAATATACAACCAACAAGCCATACTTGTAAAGAGCTAAAAAGATACCAGGTTTATTTTTATGTTAAGTGGATTATTCTGACTTGCAATTGCCAAATACACTGTTAAATTCCTTTAAACAAGGAAGTATATTTGTTCACTTTTTTGTTACAGCACCACCCGAACCACCAAACAACCTTCATCTTTCAAATGATTGCAGCGATTTTGGAACTACCCTAAACTGGCAACTTGCGGATGATAACAACGATTTCATTCGTCATTACATGATAGAATATTCATCAGCGTATGAAGACGATACGGATTCGTGGTATATTTACAATAACAAGGCCGAACCAGGGTCAAGAACGTCCCTTGTTATGGATAAACTGACTCCATATGCACATTTACGCTTCCGAGTGCGTGCTGTAAATTCAGTGGGTAAAAGTAAGCCAAGTTTGCCCTCGGATCCGTCGAAGTGTGTCACTCCAGAAGCAGGTAATACAGTTGTTTATTTTTTTATAACATTTCGTCACAGATTGTTATCCAACTGATTAATCAGCGATACTACTACTTCCGATTATTATTATCATTATTGTGATAGCGGTGATGATGATGCTGACCTGTATAAACCACTTTCACTTTAATGTTTTTGCTCCACTACTCAGGGATGATGATGATGACGATAATGATAATAATAATGCAGAGGTACGTACATACGTACATAGCAATTTTTGAAGTACAATAAAAGCTAAAACTTAGTCCATCTCACCATCTCTCGAAAATTAGTCATTGATTGCAGTCACACAGTTCGGTGGCCCAAAGGAACACGAACTATAATGTTTTGAACACTACCATTAAAAGCTTGGAAGTGCCCTATTTTGTGATGAGCTCATTTTGCGGCATTTGTAAGCCAAGCCTCTTTTTATTGTGAGTTATTGTACTGCCCTCTTACGTATCTACTTTGTAAGGTTGCTTCCTGAACAAGTCTGAATAAAAATTTAAACATGACCCAAAAAAGGCACAGCCGCTTTAGCCTAACGATTCTTCGGTTTTGCAGAGATATTAAATGTTCATCTGGAATCAATCAGCTCAAGGAGTCTTCGATTCATCAGGAATGCTACCTGTTCATTTAGAATCGAACCAACTTATTGTGAATGGATTTCTTTGCAATTTTTACAATTTATAAATAGTCGACTCCGCAATCGAGACAATGTGGGCATTAATTTGGTACCACCGAGGAGGCCATGTCTTGCTATTAAAGCGCTCGCGTTTAGTTATGATGCAATCATTCTGCTAACCCCATTTAGACTAGTTATCATTTTGGATTTGTTGAGTTTTTAATGTCGATGAGAATTTGCACTTTGTACATTTTAATAAGACGTCGCAGTAATATGTTGGAACTGAAAGGTTTTGCCCTCCAAACCCAACATTTTTTCCATTTTCAATAGTTTATATATCAATCAGTTTTGTTCCATCTCTTTACAGCTCCCAAAACTAACCCTGCGAGAGTTCGAGGGGAAGCAGGTGAACCAAGCAGGCTTTTCATTGTGTGGGATGTGAGTATCTTAATAACTTTTATATTACGCCATATTTTCTAGGTAAAACACATCCTTTAAGATATAAGCATGGTGATCAAAGTATTGTGTGAAGAGTACAACCAGTTGTATTTGTTAAGCTGTCATGCAGCGTCTGTTGAATGGATGCATCGGTGATTTGTTTAAAATATGGTTGTGCGCTTAAAACATTTTTATAGTTGTGCCCAGAACGGAACATAGCATATTAGGAACTTCTGAGTGTAACAGTGAAGTTGGTTACTTATCACATGAATTTTTAGAATAACATTGCTTTCACTGTCTTTGTTGTTTTTTTTCGTACCTTTCTTGTGTGGCGACTGCGTTTACGTCTCCCTTTTTGTGTTGGATTTTCCAAAATAGAGGACAGCTTCATTATAGATGACATGTGGGAGAAGCGTGGACAACCACTAAGCGGACAGCTAAAAAGAAATTCACCATATCATGACACTCACTCTTATATCGTTAGCTTCACTCACCACAGCAGATTCAGAAATTTTCTTATGACTGCAGATCGGAATTGATCAAGTTATTTGTAGGTTTTGACGTTTCGATGGCAACATGGGTCAGTTCCTGACAGACAGAGCTCAACCAAGAGTTATATTCAACTATCCGTTCACTATGTCACTATAGAGTACAGAATAGATTTGCAGTTGAGAAGGCCCATTTAAACTTTAGGACTTGTTTCAAAGCTAGCGACTCCTATGGGACGTCTACCCTGTAACAGAGATGAAATGCTGTAATTTGTGTAGAAGGTTTTATTTCATGCCGTTCTGTTTTTGACGGAGGCTTAAGTTGTTTCGCAGTTACCACTGCGTTTTAAGTAAGCACTGCTCTTTATTTTTAGCCTGTAAAGAAAATCGATCAAAACGCTCCAGGTTTTAAGTATGAAGTAGGCTACCGTCGTGTTGGGGACGTAGCTGCAAAATGGGAAAGGAAAAATGTGACAAACATAACTACGAGGTACGAAGTAGGAAGTGCTGGCTACTTCCAACAGTATGAAGTCTACGTACGTTCGTTTAATAAAAAAGGATCAGGTCCATTACCAACAACATACAAAGTGTACTCCGGACAAGACAGTATGTATATACTCAATTTTTCATGTGTTTTTTATTGTTAGAGGAGCGCCATTAACTTTTCCAGTATAGTGGTAAAGCTCGTTTGATAAGGTAACATGGCTGCATTGTCACGAAAAGAAGATATGTCGTAAAGAAAAAAGATGGGGCTGCGGATGGATTAAGTCCTCCAAATTCTTTAGTTTCTTGGGTTTTTCTTAGAGCACTTAACCCCATTTTTATATCATTATTGCTAGGACGAGAGATTGTAATTTGGTAAATATCAGATTTCGGATTCCACATAATGGTGCGTCCAACAGGACAAGGTGTAACAAAGGCTTTTTCCTACATACTTGTGCAGTTTTTCGCCTATTGAATAATATTTACAGAAACTGAATTGCATTACCACATCCATTCAAACTGCATCGAGCTTTATATTGTCATTGTACTTAACAATTGAGTTACTAATGTGGTATACCTTAACGTAATAGCTGACATACTTGTCAGCTTTCCCACTTGGCCAGATAGGAGATCAGCTGCAAAACCATTTTCTTGTTTGTTTTTTGTAACTATACTTACTATACTAGGCAGTGAAAATTGTTTTGCTAATTTTTATGTTCTGTGAATTGGTTATTTAATAAACGTTATAAAATCACACTAAAGCTTTATGTAGTTTGAATTCAAGTTTGGTATTCAGCAATAAGAGTTACTACTTTCTGTGGTTTTTCAAGAATTGTTTTTTGTCAGTTTTATCGTTTATCACCAGTCAAATATGTGGCTGGACACAGGTTGGGTTTTTTATCGAAAATAGTAGTATTTCAGGACATCAAATTTATGTTGAGGAGCAAAGCAGTGATTGTAAGGTTAACATCATTGTGTTTATCTTTTTATTTATTTTTCCCCCCGTATTTTGACACAGATTTAAGTAGAGTTTTTTTAGTACTGCCTTGTTCACTAGCAGCTTTGCCGCCATCACACAGATGTGTTAGCATTGTTTTTATGAACAGACTCCCCTTAATCGTATTAAACGTAAGGCCCAGTTAGTTTTTAATTCGCAGTTGAATAATGGAAAGGTGATCTAGCTCTTAAGATATGCATTTGCCAAAATAATGTGTAGTCTGAGGCGGGAATATAGTACTGTAAAATGGTGATTTCCTTTTCGCACGCACGCGCGCGCACACACACACACACACACACACACACACACACACACACACACACACACACACACACACACCACTGCCATTTCTTGTTTTCATTTGACTTTGCTCCAATCATCTGTCATCGTAGCTACATTATCCTATATAAGGACTGTATGTTCGACCTGCTGTTCCTCCGCGTGACATTTAGTTATTAGTGCTTCGAGAAGAAGAAATTTGGCTAGGAGATACTGTGTTGTAAAACATGTTGATATCTGTGATTTTCCCTCAGAGCCAACTTCAGGACCAACAAATGTGAGAATAGCTCGTGCGGGACCAACGGATGTTGAAGTTACTTGGGACCCAGCGAGTGTCAAGGAACCAGGAAATGTGGCAGGTTACATTGTAAGTTATTTATTTTTTTATTCATATTTTTCCTGTCTCCATTCCGAATAAATAAAATTGAGGTAAGAATTGCCCTTCCCACATGGCAGATTGTAGTATTTTTCAAGGATAACATTGACTTTTTGGCAAACACAATTAAGAGTAAGTAGATCAGGTCTTAACTTGGACCTGTATTTGTATTCACGCATTTCAGGCAACAGGGCCATAAACGTTCTCTGGGCGCAAAAATAATGTTCAATTATAATAACCTCTTAATTTGCACGATGGCAATCTGCACGGTACAACACGCTGTATTATAAAAGATAGTACCCTGGTAGCAAAACCTATAGGCCGGCCACGACTGGAAAAAGAATGCTCGAAATCAGTCAATATAGACTTGCGCGTGGATGTCAGATTTAGGAATTTTTTATTTATCTTTAATCCTATTGGTTTTTTAGTCTTATTTGTTATAGCAGATTGTATTTAATTATTGAAATTTAATTAAATATTTTATTCTATGTTTTATATGTGTGTGTATATATATATATATATATATATATACACACACGCTCCCTTACGAAAGTTTGGTTGAGCACTCTCTCTGAGATTCGGGTACCTTTTGCTTGCGTAATGCGAAGCTCCCTGCGCTTGCGTAGTTTGAGCACTCTGACAGGATCCCACAGTAACTCTTTAGGTTGTGCTTGCTCAGACAACATGGCCAGAGAGTTATGTCTCAGAAGCTCTGTACTGTACTGATGAGCCCACAAAGGGCAAAACGGTACTGTCTGCAGTTTGAGTATATATATATATATATATATATACAGTATAGTATTCTTTATTCCTCATATCGGTTCCATTTAGTCGACATTCAGCCTCAACAACTGTAAACACAGATGTTTTATCACCATTTTTAAGCAGATAGATATGTCAAACGTCATTTATATTTGTTGTGGGTTTTGGTGTTTTTTTCTAACAGTTCTATTACTGGAACATTTCTCGTCCTTTCCGTATTGTCGTGGAGAGAGATCGTCGTGCTTTACCAAATGTAAATGCGAAAAATAGGACAATTTATGTTGGCCCGAACGGTCCATACCNATATATATATATATATATATATATATATATATATATATATACAGTATAGTATTCTTTATTCCTCATATCGGTTCCATTTAGTCGACATTCAGCCTCAACAACTGTAAACACAGATGTTTTATCACCATTTTTAAGCAGATAGATATGTCAAACGTCATTTATATTTGTTGTGGGTTTTGGTGTTTTTTTCTAACAGTTCTATTACTGGAACATTTCTCGTCCTTTCCGTATTGTCGTGGAGAGAGATCGTCGTGCTTTACCAAATGTAAATGCGAAAAATAGGACAATTTATGTTGGCCCGAACGGTCCATACCAGGTAGAACTTGCGAATTTAACAGCAGCTCTAAAGTACAACCTTGTTGTGTCAGCATTTAACTCAGGCGGCGAAGGACCTTGGAGTAGCACCCTTGTTTTTGAAACCAAGGAAACAGGTAATAATTTTTTTCAACTGATTGTACTGTTAGGTTTTTGATCTGTACATTTTCTTGTGAATTCTCAATGAAAAGACGCGAGGGCTATCGCAAGAACCAAAACATTGCTTGGAATGGAAACAGCATAAAGATATCTTTATATCTATATCTATTCGGTGTGTTCCGAATCGGCTCATACATTTGTAGTGAACTTTTCAGTTGAATTTTGGGAATTGGGGCCGTATTGTTTTGTATATCATGGTTATGTTGCGATAGCCATTATATTCATTCCTCTAATATTTTTTGTGTATTTGTTGGATGTATAATTTTTAGTGGGTTTTTTGTTGCTTTTGTTGGGTTTTTGTTGGGCTTTTGTGTTTTGTTTTTACTGCGAGTTTTTGTTTAGGGGGCTTGGGGGTTCTTTGGAGGGTTTTTTGTTTGTTTTTTGCTTTTGGCCATTACCGTCTTTATTGTTTAAGTTACCGTGACAAGAGAAGGATTTCTTCCTTCTTCTTTCACTGCCCTTCATTGTTTCAGCCATTGGCGACCTCTTTGATGATTTGTTTCCATTTTGATCGATTGTATGTTGCCTGTATTAATACATTAGGCTTTTCTGTTAGTTGCTGCAAGTATTTCCTTCTTTGTCTTCCTCTTGCTCTTTTACCGTCAATTTTACCGGTTAAAGACAGGTGTTCGAGTTTTCCTTTTCTCATTACGTAAGATGGATTTGTATACTTTAATGAGAAAAAACCCTATTATTTTGCGTAAAGTAATTTTTGGCATAAGTTATCAAGTTATAAACATATTAAACATTCAGTCGTGTATTGATCAATATTGTATCGTACAATAACCCGCTTTTGTAAGTTTACCAATCAAATCGAGGCGCTAATGATAGCCAGTGAAACCATTTTCAAGTTGATTTGATTTACTGAGCTAATGCTGATTTGAAATATTTACATAAAGACATCATTTCGTCATATTAACAACACTGGTTTACTTTTATTCTTTCTTTTTTCCATGGTAGCTCCAGACAAACCTCACGATGTGAGCATGACTATCTATGGAGATGTCTTACACATACAGTGGCAAGCCCCATTACTTACTAATGGCCGTGTTATTAGTTATTTTATTGAGACCGAACCTATTACAAAACAAGTGGTTCTAGATGGTTTGGAGCGTGAACATTACCTGACTGGATTAACACCTATCAAATATTACTTGGTGCGAATTAGAGCCAGAAATCGTTTTGGACCTGGCGTGTATTACGAAAGAAGGATTGCTGTTAGTCAACCAGATAGTACGTATTTTGTCTTTTCTTGATAAGTTTTTTAATAAATCTTGCTTTAGGAATTTGCAGTCGAACGGTAGAAAAGTGGTAAGAGAGTAAATTTATTAATCAGACATATTAAACATAATTTGTAGACGAAAAATATAAGGAAAAATAAATACATTTATTTGGAAAGTTTTAAGACCTCCTGAGTAAAAACCCGTTTGATTGCATCAGCCTTTTTTGTTCACAATTATTGTAACAGGTGCAGCGAGAATGTTTGTAGTCATCACAGGAGTGTTGATCTTAGGCTCCACCTTTTTTCATTATGAAACGGCGGGGGGGGGGGGGGGGGGGTCATTTTGAAAACA
>RDPX01000161.1:596322-634598 GCA_003991215.1 Morbakka virulenta
GTTTTTTTATGTTATATTTTTTTTGTATTATTATATGTGGGAGGGGGGGGTGGGTGGTTTGTGGTTGTATTGTGGGGTGGTTTGTTTTTGACGTGTGTTTTGGGGTGGGGGGGGGGGGGGGGGGGGGGGGGGTAGGTCATCTTGTAAAACGTGCCCAGATAGTTATTTAAACAATGAAATAAATTCGTGAAAAGGATAAGAGAATTGCTAGGTGTTAGCGAAACAAAAGTGATTCAGGCAATCGTGAAGTTCCAAATTCTGGATTGGTTTTTGATTAAAAGAGGAGTGGACGACACGAAAAACTACCTTGCGCCATGACCATGTTGACCCGAGCATCACTGTTTGCTCTCCAATGAGCTCGTTTTTAAAAGATACGGTATGCGCTACTAGGCATTGGTATAATAGGACCGCTGTCAGGCCTCAAACGTTTAACCATGTATTTTTGCCAGCATTCACCCAAACCAACCAGAAAACCACTCCAAACGAAAACCATAAAAATCAGGCCTGAAGCTTAACTCAAATATAAAGTGCTAGAAAGTGTACTAGAAGGAGCCCGTGTTAGAACAGGATTTTTTAAAAGCGATAAAACCCAGGATGCAATAATTATGGGTCGAGGTGTGCAAAAGGCACAGCTGGTCGCATTATCCGGTCTTTGGCGAGCCAAAGTATTAGCCATGAGATACATTAAAATACTCAAAGAGAAACTGCAGTTGGAGCTAAAAAACAGATTCACATTAACTTGTATCCTGCTGTCGTTGTAAACTAATGCTTTCCTAATTTTCGTGATGGGTTTAACCTCTTCCACTTAAGAAGAGTTCTAGAAATAAGCAGTTCGATTGAGAGTATGGGAGTATGGCATTGGAATATTCAACGGAGAGAAGTAGAATACTTCTTTGATCGAATGGAAACAACGGGAGTTCTCACAGCTTATGATTACGTTGTAATCGAAAGGATTACATATTAGAACTTTTAAGCCTACAAACTCGATCAAGATGAGACGAGGGAACACCTGCCCCGATGTTACGACAATAATCCATTCAAGAAATTGATTGCGGACTTCTACCAATATCATATGGCCTCGGCAATCTTTGCAGAAGCATAGTTAACTAACAGACTGAACCAAAAGAAAAATTTGTAGAAAATGGCAAATCAAGTCGCCTCGTTGATAAGGATTTCTCAGGAGAAACAATCTCACCAGAGTTATTTGACAGCCTGAAGCTGAGAAAGCTGACCTGTCCCAGGCAAATTGCTTTGTGGCCAATATCAGAATACAAGGTACTGTTATCAGCATGAATGTTGATAAACGGAGGCAAGTTGCCAGAGAAATTATTGGTGTAAAGGAGGAAGAGAGTTGACCCAAGAATAGAGCATTAAAGACCGCCAGCATTAATGGAAAGATCATTGAATGTAAAACCACTCAGTGTGGATTTTTAAAACTGCCGAGAAAGAACTGAATGACGTCAAAGACCTTTTCACCATTACCATAACCAGAAAAGTTAGGAACCCTGCCAGCGTGCAATATCGTATCAGGTGCCTTCAAAATGTCGAGAGCTATAGCATCTCTTTAACTGAACATCTATAGACCCATAGATAAGTGCCGTTATTACTGTCAATAAGTTAACAATGGAGTATTGTACTCTAAATCTCCACTCAACATTAAGAAAAAGGCCTAGATTTTGCAAGAATTCCACCAGTGGATTGTTGATAAATCTTTCAAAAATCTTATTAACGACAAACTTACAGCTGTATATTTGCTAAAATCAAATGGATGGCCAGCATTTTAAAAAACAGGGACAACCTCAGAAACCCTCCAGGAAGACGGAAAACATGACTCCGATAGGCTGTGATTGAAAAGTTTGGACAGCAGCAAGGTAGCTCAGAAGTTCACTTTCAAGACAACGGAATAAAATGTAGACCAGGAGCTTTAGATTGATTCTGCAACCAACCTTGGATGACTTATTAGAATAGGTTATCTCCATGGCTAGTTTTCCTATAAAAAGGGAAACGATTGTCTTGAGATCGTAAACAACAAGCCAGAGAAAGACAAGAACAGATCTCACGCAGTGCCCTCAGTTTGTGGCAATATGGTAAAAGGCACAAAACGTGACTCTTTAACGTACTATTTCTCTTCTGAAATGTGTGTGTGCATGTACAGTCAGAATATCATAAGGTACCGCGTGAAATAGGTCTCATTTTTTGCATATCGTATGCCTGATTCGTTATGTGGACTCGACATCTAGATGAAAAATGCCTTCAAAACACTTGACCTACTGTTCCATATCATATTGCTCTCAGCGTTGCGAATGCTGTAAGACTTGCAAAGTGTTAAGCGAGAAGGCAGAGGATACTACAAACGTATGTAATTTAAGGAAATGATTATTATTGGTTTGGCTGCAGTTATGATATAAAATAAAATCTTTTGAAATGTTTTAGGTTTACTCAACCCATTTCTTATCCCTCTCAACAATTGTGTTCAATTAATGTCAGTTGTTGGAAGAAATAAACCACTCTATTTAGCAGTACAAAACAGTGTGTTTGAACCTTAGGTTATGTTGAGTAATGTGTGGGGTGTATCCTTGTTTCGTTTATGTGGGCATGGGTAACTTTTAGAGTTTACTAAAAGCATTACCTTGAAATCTGCAGACATTTTTCTTTTTATTGGAACATTACCACCATGGTACATGTTACATTGTTTTATAACAGAAGGGGGAAATGTCACTGTACCAGTCCAAGACTGGTAAAGTGATATATTTGATGAAACTATAGCTGGTGCGCAACAGAAAGAATGGGAGCGTCGTTAGGAAAAAAGATAACAAAAACAGCTGAGTAATCATTACAATGTTGATCTAGCTGAATGGTTCAGATGCGGAAGCAGAAGTTCCAATCTCATTTTAGGCGATTTCTATGCTTAGCTTTACTAATTTTATATGATAAAAAATTTTAGTTTAGATACGTTAATTATTTAGTCCTAGACCAGTTGTTACCGTTGCACTAGAGAATAGGAGGTAATATATAGCTTTCATCTATAATTTCTTCAGAGCCTGGAAAACCAAAGGCACCCCGAGTGAAACCTTACGATTCAGACTCTGTTAATGTAACTTATCGTGTGCCTGGATATGGAGGACTCCCTACAAGATTTAGAGCTTGTTATAAACCGAAAGGTAAGAGTATTTTTGTCTTTTGCTATACATTAATAACGTTTATGCTTAAACACCTTTCTCTGCTTATCGTTGATCATTATCTACCTTAAAATGCAACAGATTAGTTTTCACACTAGACATCCCATTGGGTTTATACGAAGCCAGATTATTAGGATCCATTTTTTAAAGACCTATTTAAGCCTAACCAAACTACATTGTTTTGTTCCCATTACTTGAAGCAGGTATATTTAACTTTCGATAATCCCACATTCCTTGATATTTTTCCTTTGCTGTGACAGAAACAAGTAAACAGTACATTTCTATATGTTACCCCCGGCTTAAAAAGCAGTATTACCTCACCCAAGTGCCTGAATAATGACCAAACTGCAGTTTATCTATTAGTATATTCTCGAACTGATTTCTCACATAACAGCGTCCACTCCCCTTCTATATTCTTCACTTTCAGCAAGACGTACATGTCATCAGCAAGTCTAAGATGATTTTAACATTAATGTGGATAGCGTCGTTTTTTCTTTTATTGGTGGTATAAACGTAACTGGGCATAGTGTGATTTCTTGACAGACTCCTTCCACGTAGTTGGATTTCTATACACAAAAACGGTTTTTCTCATTAATAAGACGCTCAGGAATTATTTAGAGCTTAAGGTAGCTTTCATAGAAAGGAGTGGTTTAGACCCATGATAAATACTTTTCAGGTTTAACTGTTCTCCTACTTTTTAGATAACACGAAATGCTTGCATTGTTTGATATGCGATATTGTTTTTCAATCAGCTGGTGACTTTAATTGTCTTACCTGTGTAGGCTTCAGTCAAGATTTTACCATCTGCATTGACATGCTTTTTACTGAAATATGTACTTGTAACAATAAGGACTGGTTTTCCACATTTAATATCGATAGCACTTTTGTGTTTATTGGAACCTGCCCTTTATTGTCTTTATTTTTAACTTAATTAGAGGCCCTTTACTTTGATACGGAGGCACAGGTCAGATGTGTAGAAAAGACATTCCCAAATAGAGCTTGGGTAGTTGTCAATGGACTTAACGAAATCAAGCACGAATTCTGGACCATTGGCGTTAACAGTCATGGTGAAGGAGAGCCAAGTGAAAGAGTTGTTTCAATACCACTACCATTTCCAAGTAAGTTCTGTTTGATTTAGGTAACTATTTGCACAGTGTTACAACTGAAAGGGGGACAGCGTCATGTACATAAGACCTGGTAATTACCCCGACAATTTCATACAAGAGTTATTATCAATGAAAAGAAGGCGCCACTTAAGGTGTAAAAAAATAAAGATCACTCGATGCCAGGATATAGTACAAAGTAGGGCAAATTCGAACGTCCGTTACCTTCTCGTTTTCTTTCATTGGCTTTTGCATACCTTGATGCATGAGGATAATGTTGATGATGTCAATAGTTATCATTAAATACAATAACTATTATAATGGTATTAACTATTGATAGCATGTACATTCTACATGAACTAAGTTATGTCTGGAAAATGTAGTGTTTTGAAAACAATGCAAGCTGGCCATTTGCAACGCCAATTCAGGGTAGTTTGTTTGGGGTTTTTTTACGGTAGATTTTTGTATGACCCCGTGTTTATTCAATTCCGTTGATCAACTGGATCGGTAAAAAAAGAATATTTTCAATAATGGTTTGTTTTTGCGACATAGTGGTAATTGCGGATGTCGTGGGATAAAATGTCTGAGTTATAGCTTTCGATATCACGATGTCTTGCAGTGGATTTTAAAAAAATATTCGTGAAGTGCTACTTTTATTTGATTTCTACGCTAAACGTGGCAAAATACAGAGTTCGTTTATACTTTGGAGATCGAATTAGAAGGGGAAAAGGAAGTAAATCCAACGTAATAGGAAATAAAATTTAGCATTTTAATGAAAATGCGGCTGTAATCCCATATTTCCGTTGGTTCAGTTTCCAGTCTTGATATTTGAACCTTTTTTTTTATTGTTAATAATTGCTGAAACGTTGATCGCAGGGGGTTTTTATGTTAATATTTAAAACTTCTTAAAAAATGTTTTGGTGTGCGTACAATCTGACGATTTTGTAAGCAGTGGCCGTAATTGGCATAGAAGATAAATAGATGCTAAGCACAACGACAAAGAGTTAAAGTTTTGGTTTTTTTGTGTAACAGCTTTGGGAAGAAAGCATGCCTCAGCTTAAATGGAGAAACCAAATGGCATGTTTGAGAAGCAGGCCAACCGTTAATGGGGAAGCACACATTATGAAGAGGATAGGAATTGCAATAGTGCAAAATTTAGATTTCAATACAAAATCTTAAATTCTTACAAAAAGTTTTACTACCAAAACTTGTTAATCCTTTAAGACTGGAAGCTATTGACATGTGTACTATACCTGAGTCAAGATGCGAAAAGATAGTCAGAACAGAAAGCTGTTTTGAACCGTCATGCCTGTAATGGGGAGGTTTACTTCACATCTGCCGGTAGGTGCTCACTACTTGGCTGACATGTTTCAGTGGCAAGTTACCGCATTTTTGTTTTGTTTTTTCTGTAGGGATGTCCTGTCTTTATTTTTATTTTTTTTTTAGGAATTTGGTTGCACTTGAAGTTACTTGTTGTAGTAGCGTATTGAAGAGACGACATCACTTGCCCCAGCATGTATGATAAGAACTGTTCCTGGTGTGTGTATGCACTTTATTGAACCAATTGCCTGGTTATAGTATTAGCTCATAAACATGTTTGATTTTTATAAAGTTTCAGATTTTGCGTGGCCAGTGATTTTTAATCTTATAAATGTAACCGAGAATACCTCACTGACCTATAACTACGTAAACCCTAGAGACTGTTTCGTATATATTCGAGAAGAAACTTCGACACCAATGCTGGTTTTTTTCATGTATTAGTATTGCTTAATATTTTTTGCAGGATTTGGTGTTCGTACAAGAGAGACCCCTTGGTACAAAAGTAGCTGGCTGGTCGGTTTGGTTTCCTGTACTTTCTTTTTGCTGATTGTCCTCATCGTGATATTTTACCTGGTGAAAAAAGCTCGTGGAAAATACGCTGGTAAGACACCCTCTTAAACGACTTCGACCTTGGTAGTAGACTTGGCTACCTATGCATTTTTGTATTGTACATCGGTGTAAAAGGCAGCATGCAGAATCAATCCGTTGTCAATAAGTGTGTCAGGCGGTGCACCGTAGTAAATATATTTATACGTAATAAGTATAAAGTAGAGCCTTAACATTCTGGTCATAAGGAAAAAAATTAATGCAGATACGCAATAATACATGTGTATTGGATTGATTCATGCGTTGTACATGTGATACTTAAAACACGAGGAGGTTTTTTTTGTTTACAAATTTATTTTGGGTGGTGGGTTGGGGGGTTGCGTTATTTTTCAACTTTAATTCGCCTATTTTTATTTCATATTATTACCCTAATACATTTTACTTTGCTGGTCATTTTTATCTTGGTTGGGGAACATATACAGACCACACAAAATCAGTTCTTTATCATTTTCAAAGATTACCTATACCCTTGTACCCTTTTAGAAGACAGAGTTATCCAAACATGTAGCCTAGCGCTGGTCATATACCGCAAGAAATAGCCATTATTTTCAGTGGGGCTGGTTTGCCCAATTTTTTACGAATACTAGTCAGTGACAGGCAGGCTATTTAACCTTATACTGTTGATTCACAGATCGTAGAAGCTTCAGTCTTGATTTAATATTGATACTCACTGTACTTTAAACTTGTGCTTGTGCTGTCCTCACCCGGAGGTGCCTTTGGCCGCTAATATTGATGTATTCCCCGCATAAGTTGTTTTTTTCCGTCTTTATTTAGTTGAACCAAGAAGTAAGCATGTCACGGCGTGGAATGGTCAATCAGTGGGTGACTACAACACTCAAGACCCGTATGTTGATTATGACACCCAGCCTTTAACGTAAGTAAAAATATGTGTGCATCACTTCAAAACTTTTCTGACGAAGCCGCCGCCCTTTCGAGGGATGCAAATTTATCTTAGTATTGTTTTCTTTTCATTGTTTTCTATTCATTTCGACAACTTTTTCTGTCAATTTTAAAATTTTACCCAAATCATTTGGGGACATCGTCATTTTGTGAACCAATTTGTATTACACACAATGTGTATTTTCACAAGTAACTTGGGTCGTTGGTATAACATTTTCTAAAATATAAGGGAAATGTTATGTATACAAACCCGTGTCAAAATGTTCAGTTTTAGGGATTATTTGTATTATTTAGTATTAGCTGAACGGTTTTATTTGTAATTTAGGTTTTACATAATTTTTTATTATCAGTGTTTGACCCGAGAATATTGTTTAGTTCTGTTGTATGGTGGTACACTAGTACTGTAAGTGGAATGAACCAGTTATTCGTGATTCAGCACATCAGATAATTTCGGTTTTACCTAGCATTTACCTTGAAAGTCGTCACACTTTATTATTACTGGGTTGCAGAAACTTGCAACTTTTAGGCACAACGTTTTCTGTACCAAGCCATGTTATCAGTATTCCGCTCACCGTCAGTTGTATTGAAAATTTATTTGATTTCCTAGGCATGCCGTTCACTTTACCTTCCTGCCATTTCTCCTTGTTCTCCCACCATTCCCTTTTCCCACTCTAATCCTCACCTGTCCTGTTTTATTCCATGTTGACTGTACTTACCATTTTGATGTTAGATTTAATATGGCATACCTATTGCCCATCGGTCTTTTTTTAGAGACAGAGTGGATAGTAGACCACCTCCAAAGTATTCCAGCCAGAGTTCATTAGAAAAGAAGCCGCCTAGTGATGAAAGTTTACCCGAAGCTGATTATGGTGAAGATACAAAATTTATCGAAGATGGCTCATTTATAGGACAATATGGTGAAGAGAAGAAACAGGAAGATGAGAAGGAAGAAGAAGTTGATTATTCAACTTTCGTGTGATAGTTCAGGTTAGGAACATTACAGAAGTCGGTTTTAATTCAAGTTACTAGCTGTGCTGGTTTGATGGATGAATACGGTGTATAAAAGATAACTAAAGCTGTCTTAAAACAGCCAGGACATTTGATGAAGATGTCAGATCTGACAATGGAACTTTTCGGTAAAGGTGTCATTTTTTTTTACCACAAAAGTTTGTTTTTCGGTATCTAATAAACTTGACCATCATGAACGTGTAGTAACCTACTTTTATCGAGATAGTTAAGGACGTATGGAAAGGTGAACAGTGATAACAATATTGGCATTTGTTGTGACGACATACAATAAAACCAGAGGTTTTCCCTCGTTATATAGTGTATCCCAAGGGGTAGCTGAATGGATATCATTATGTATATGTAGTGTTAGTATGAGCCGACTTCTTACAATGATAATTGTCTTTAAAAACATTAATTTCTTCATTACCAATTCACGATAATTAATTAGGTGCATTTTTGTAAACATTATTTCGTATGATACAGTCAAGGTAGAAATTAGCATCAAGACAGAACTTTTAGAGAAATTATTGGTACTAAGAAACATTGGAGGGGGAAATGTACCATTGCAGAGTTTTTAGATATCTCCATCACAAGTTGTAAATATCCTAAAGTTATCGGACATTTTGTAGTATATGTCCAATTTTCTATCGTTAGTACTTTCACTAATAAAAGCAACAAACATGTATCGTTTTGTTATTTTTATACGTAGTAGGAGTACAGAACTGTTGTTTGAATTTGAAAAAGACATGCTTGTGTATGTCGTCTCGCACATTCTTACTTCTCATAAGGTAAGTTGGATGTAAGAAGAAGAGCAAGTATGTTACTCGCTTCCTAGGTAAGCCAGCTTACACGTACGACTGACAACATTGACCCAACCGTTATCTGTTTTTCTCAATGCCAATGATAAAGGGTGCAGTAAAATGTTTTCCATTGTAATAATAAAACACTTAAGAACCTTGATTCTTGTTCTTGGTATGTTTACAATGAAATGTGTATTTAGATAAGTGGAAACGACAAGTTTTGATTGTGTAATGATTGTGTACCGCAGCTTTGTAAACCAAAGCACGTAGTACAGTTTTTATCGATTATTTCGACTTACAAAATAAGTATACGTTTTTCATGCTGTGGTCGTAAATTGATATGCCATGGCATCTACAGGTAAGGAAAAGAAGTAATCTTTCATGGTGGCATTTGTGTGCTGTGTGCTCTGGACCTTGTACTCTTGGGTGCCTAATAGAAGGAGGGGGGTGGAAAATCCCAAAAATGTAATAGACGGGGGACAAAAAGTTTAAAAAATGAAGTCAAGAATAAATGTTTAGAATCAGCTGCAACTTCCTGAATGTAGAGCAATACAATACAATCAATAATCAGTTATTCAAAGTCATGGCAGTCTCCTACATGCCTTCCAAGATTTTGAATATGTACCCCTCATCCTCAGGCTCAATGATACGTGTTATTGCTAACATCTGCAATGCGCTTCTTAACACTTCTTCGAGCCTCGTGAAACCGCCCTAAACAAAACAATCCATCATCATGTATCAGCTTGATTTTCATATTTTAATAAAGATATTTTCTTCTTGCCCGCCAAAGTACATCCTCAAAAAATTGTCATGTCTGGGAGATTACGTAAAAAATTTTAGGCGGGAGGGGGGGGTGGAATACGAATGCCCTTGGTGGAAAATTTTTGAAAAGTTAATTAGCGGGGGGGACGCCTATTAGGCACCCAAGAGTAGCTGTGCCCATTGTTGGATACCGCTTCACAACGAAACTTTTATCAAACTCACGGAGATCGATGTGAGTACTACTCTAAAACATATGATCCCCATGAGAGAGGAATGACCCATATGGATTTTTTATTTTTACGCTTTAGTTTTGGAGCTAAAGTATTAAACTGCTATTAACGCTAATATTCCTAACCACTTCTCGCTGCAAATTGCTCCTGTTTGTTGTCTTCCGTGTCAGTACGTAATAGTTAGATACAAGTTTGATAATATTACAAACTTAGTTTAGCTTTATATTAACATTTTCAGCAGCGAGTTGTCTTAAGTTAAGCCATGTAACTAAACATAACTTGTGTTTTGTTATCATCTGCCCCTCACAAATGCATAGTACAATTAAACGTTTTTCCGTGGCGTTTGTTGGTGTTGTTGTCAGTTTAAAGCCGATTGCCAGTTACGTTTAATCTTACATTATTTTATTTGTTTTCCGCAGTCTTTTATTAAACTCGGTTAAAATACTACAGTTTCTTTCAACCAAACTATAAGGCATGGTGTTTTTGATTATGGAAGGAGAAAAATGACTGGATTTTAGTTTTGAATTACATTTTGCCCATATGCTCACAACTGTACTCGCAAATATCGCTGAACATCTCGACATAAGATTTAAAACGTTTGTTATAAGGTATGATTTCTCTTAAAATGTGAACATATAGTTCTATGAAATGTTATTGCAAGGGTCTGTTTATCGTACTTAATTATTACTTCAGTAGCTAATCAGTTCGACTCATTGGTTTTTTAAGACCACCTATTTTTGTACATTATTTCAGTATTCTTTGCTTCAGTAATTGTGATACTGTAGCTTTTTTTGTCTATTTAACAGTAATTTTTTTCCATTTGCACAAATGGCACTGTCTTAGTCAATTTTGAAAAGTCATATGCTGTTCCTGCCCGTTAAAAAAAGTTAGTAACGATATTTCTTTAGAATGGATTAGCCATCAGGTTAGGCTAGAAGAATTCATTTGAATGTATTTACTTAAAATAATAATTTTCCAGCCATGCATGTTCACCAGCCTGTGATATTGGGCCGCCTATTAAAGACAATAAATGTGGTATGGTAACATATTTAAAAGTAAAAACAGAAAATGCCAATTTAATATTATTACTTTTTTGCTGTCCGCTGTAAAATCTCCATTTCCAAAGTCCCGTAGGTTACGGTATGGCAGAGATGCCCCCCATAACTAAGTGCTCAGTCCCTAAGAGCCAGGCATTTAAGTTGTACCATTTATGCCAAACACTAAAGTACTTATTTGTGGAGATTTATGATTCAGAAATCAGCAAGGGCTTGAACGCTAACTTCATCTCTAAGCATGGCTCCAACAAGCAGGCGATTGCAATACAAATATGCACCAACAGTTGTTAAAGCCTGATAATTACTTTATTTTGTTATATTAATCAGGAATGTTTGTTGTGACTTGGTTGAAGTTATTGCTAATGTGACATTTAATTTGTCAGCAAGGTATTTAAGCCTTTTTCGGTACAATACTCTGGAATCGTGTTCCTATCATCAAAATAGCTAGTTACCTATCTCATTAGCTATACACACCAAAACTAATTGTAATGATTGTTTCCAAGAGAGAGGATGAACTGTCACTAGATTTCGTTCTTTATTTTCTCGCAAACCGGGAAAAAACCTTATGAAACACCACTCTGCCCGAAAGATATGTAAGTAGTTGTGTAGTAGTTAGTAAGTAGTTTAGTAGAAATTTATTTCTGAAGTTGGAAACCTTTTGAAGATACATTATTTTTATTGGGTGGGTTGAAGTTAATTTAGGTCTCCAGATGTTACAGAACTGCGAAAATAGGTAATTGTCAATTGGATTTTATTATCGTACCTATTAACTACAGTAAACTACTCACAAAATTTATCATAGAAAGAGCCAATAACTGCACAAGGTTTAAATAAGAGAGACTTGTTGCATATTCAGTAAATTTCTCAGTTTACAGACGCTGAAAGTAACACGTTAAACCACTACCCACCCGCCCCCAAATTTTCAGAGGTCAGAGAAGAAACGGTTTAGTTTACCCAAATGCCCGATTCTTAAATCAACCATCAAAAATCCGATAGGAGTATTGGCGTTTGGAAAAGTTCGTTATTAACAAAGACCTGCAGTTGCTTTTTTTAATTAGGAACGGTGATGTAACTCATAGTTATAAAATAAGTTACATTTCTATTAATTTGGGCACAACGGTGGATTTATCAGTCTTGATGTAGTAGTCGTTTTGGTAGTGGCTTCATGCAAAAGATAACGTAAAGTGGTACCGAAAAATCTTACAATTGGTGTCAAATCTTGTATATGAGATACAGTGGAGCTCTGATACAACGAATTTCAAGGGTGCTTTTTTGAAATTTGTTATCAGTGCAATAGAGGCAAAGAAAAGACAGGCGGGGTGTGGGGGAAAATTATGTTTGTTGCAACAGAAATTTCGTTGTATCAGATTCATTACGTGTAGACTACTGTAATTGTATGCTGATAATTCTGCCTGAGCGGAAATAATTCTACTTAAAAGCTTGATTATTTCTTTTTCTTACGTTATCCACAGGCAGAGAGGAAAACATATTTATATTCAGCTTGCATATTTTGACATGTAATATGACTAATAACTATATGGTGACTTGGCGTGTATTAGACTCTTCTCTTTTACAGGTTCGCCTCTCTATCTGGTATTGAGTTCGATGTAAAGGCTCGATTATTTCTTTTTCGTGCGTTATCCACTGCCAGAAAGAGAAATGTATTTATGTCGAGCTTGCATATTTTGACGTGTAATATGATTAATAGTTTTATGGTGACTTAACACGTATTAGGCTGCTCTCATGAAGAGCCTCTCCTGATCCACTACCTGGTATCGGAGATTTTAACCAAATTGCTGAAATTGCACCATTGCTGTTCATTACGATGTAATTACTGGTTTAGGGAGACCAAGTTAAAGGACATTTTTTAAACAAAAGGGTATATCTAGAGGGACATTTACACAGCCCGAGTCGGATAATGATTGTATTTTTTCGCAATTAAAGGTATGTGATTGTAAAATATGTTGTAGAGGCCTTTTTTCGATAATTGTCTTTTACTTATTGTATAGTGTTGGATAACATGGTGCATGAAAACACACACGACGTTTTTTCTCTTCCTCTTCATTACGATGCACTCATGGGGTCTTTCATATAAAAACATTTTGAGTAATGCGGAGTTCTTTTGTGTTATTTAAATATGCTTAATAATAACGAAAGTGGCATTTTAATTAAACTGTATTTACCGTCATCTTTGAAAGAGTACCAAATTACTACTGAGAGATCACACTGCTGTAATTTTAGCTGGAATGCTTTGTGATTTATTCAGTTTAATTTTTAATATTTAGATAGCTGAAAAAAACCTGATTAAATATATATTAATGTGTGTAGTAGGGTCACACGAAGATATTCATTTGTAGCTCCCAAACACACTTACAAGAATAGGGAGTCTTCAAAAAATGTTGATTGCAATGCACAGAGAAGACTTGGAAGTCTCGTAAGTCAACGTAGATATGTACGAGGTGTGATTAATAAATTCCCGGAATGAGCTGATAACTCCGGTATGGTGAGATTGGTCAATTTGGGAGTTATGTTATCATGAAGGTGGGTGTGTCAGGAAGTGTTTGTGTCGATTTGAAAGCTTTTCGTTGCGCGATGCGGTTGCTGTGGTGAATAGGTCAAGGACAGTGCTTTTCTTCCGGCGAATTTCAGTCAAAATGGAGGGGGAAATTGAGAGTGTGCGTGAAATTTTGTGCTAAACTCGGGTTTACGCCATCAGAAACAATTGAAAAGTTACACATTCCTTATGGACAACATCCAACGGTAAACCATCAAGAAAAGAGAAAACATTTTAAGAAAGTTGAAAAATTAGAATAATACACGGTGTCAAAAGAATCGGGGAATTCCTTTGCAAAAAAAATCTTGGCCCCATCGCAGTGACCCTGTTCAGAAATGATTTTTTTTTAGTTTTAACGTCATTTTTCCCCAGCAATTGGGGCTCAGACGGTGCCCTTCAGAGGGACTTCGATTTAGCAGTGAGGAATTTCTTGGCCGGATGCCCTTCCTGACGCCAACCAATGGCTTTTTTTTCTTTGCAAAGTTCCAAATTCTCCTCGACAGCTCGTGGAATCGAACCCGGAACTCTTGGTTACGGTGCATCTGCACTAACCATTAAGCTATTATCTTTTTATCAGTATATTGTTTTAAACACTTTTTTTTTCAACTGAGTAAACTCATACTTTTGGGTGGTGGTCAGTTAACCTAACTTGGAGAGTCTGAACAAATAACACTGGAAAAAATGCATTTGAATAGTAGTTGGTTGTAAAACTTGTACAAGTTTAAATTGTTAGGTAGATTCATAAAATTTTGCCACTTGTACGGCAGATACATTTTCTGGGTAATTTTGATGGGCTGATAGCGAATCTGCGTGTAAAAAGCAATTCTACCGTTTAGTTTTTATTTTGTGGTGATGTGGTTTTTTTCGTGAGGTAGGCTAATATTGTGTATAGTCATGTGATCATGCTTTCCTATCCATTAGCTTGAGGACTGTCATATGTGTCTATACAAACTGCTTTCAGCATTATTCCTAAATATTAACTATATTTTCGAAAACAAATGAATCTTTCCTCAAAATTATATTGTAAAAACAAGCAAAATTCACAAGAAAAGACAGCAAAAATTTGCAAGTATTCAACTGTTATAAAGGCATAAATATGGAAAGTGCTCTAGTCGCCTTTGTTTACAACACGTCAATAGAACTAAAAGAATCGATCATGAAATAGAATTACAAAACTCATTGTCACTAAGCATTTAATAGTTTCAATAAGAGAACTTCAATGAATAGTCAAGAGTTCAAAAAAGGTGCAGGACTTTCGGCGATGAGCACTTGTTGTCTCCCTTGGGGTGCAAGGAGACTATTTGCAGAAGCCAGCAATAGTCTCCTAGCACCCCAGGGTTCCAGCGACCTTGATAGCGGTGCTCAATGGTCGCAATGGTCTGATGGAAATGTTTTCCGAGTTCATCACTGACTGAACCAAGGCTTTCTGGGAAGAAGTCTAGATGAGAGTGCAGGTAGTGCATCTTAAGTGACATTCGGCAGCCCATACTTCGAAAGTCGTCCAAAAGGTTTTCCACAATCTTGTAGTCTTCTGACATTTTGTTACAAAGGAAGTTAAGGACTAGCCTGTAAAGATTTCCAAGCTCTGTGTTCCTTTTCGGAGAGGAGTTTTAGGAATTCGAAGTCATTCATGAGGTCCCTAATTTGGGGTCCGATGAAAACCCCAGCATAACTTTGCCTCACTGTCCTTGGTGAACTTTTCCTGAAGGAATTTAAAACCTGAGCTTTGTTTATCCATGGCCCAAGAATTGACTAAAATGCACTAATTTGATTGAAGTGGCATTTTGAGTGTAGAGCAGTGTAATTTCTTGTGATTATAAATCCGAAAGTAAACAAGAAAGCAATACATTTATATGACAGACAAGCAAAGTGGTAGAAAAAATAAGGCAGAGGTTGGTTTTAGGTTATGCATCTATTTGCTGCTCCTAACATAAGAACTGCAGATACATTTTAGATGGTCTAGTCTAAAATTTGACCATTTATTACCCGAACTGTATTCGCTTGTAAGTTTATGGTGTTGTACCACATAGCAACAGTTCAGGTTATCAACACCATGAATCCCAATGTCCAGTCCACGTTTTCCAATGTTTGAAGATAATGCTTTCGTTGTTGTTGTGTAAGCTGCTGGAGGCAGATTTGAAGACCACTCCGGTGACCTCGATCCGGCCTCACAAACTTCCCCTCACCGCCAAAATTAAGTGAATATCTATAGCCCACAGCAACGGCCCCCCAGTATATAGCTGTGGCCAAGTGAGTAGGCTGCACCGGGAATATCTCTCCCAACTACAGGGGCATCGAAGACACACATTTCCTTGTTGGTTTTTCATTGACAAGATAGAGCCAATAGTTGTTATCCTACCACACGAGTTTTCCCCAGGATTTCTCTTGGGTGCCACCTAAACACACCAGCAAGGACGACACTGAAAAACAACAGCAACCCACCAGCAAGGCAGATCGGTTTGGAAAGAAACCAGAAACTTTCACTTAACACTGGGGACGGCACAAGTTCAAAAAATAATTCTCCAAATCGACGACGAACCAGATTCGAAATCACATGAACGACGAGATCGATTTCTTCCATGGTACGGAAGAACAACTTGAAATGAAGGCTATTCGTTATCAACCAGTCAGGATAACCTAGCTAATCAGCATCCAGGCGTCACCACGTAGAGGTTGCCTTCCTGGACGCACTGCTGTTTTCGTAATAAATAAACGCGCTACAAGGTATGCCATCCATAAAACATTTATTGTCCTTACTCAGGAAAATAAATAGAATATCTAATTTTAATAAAGCATTCTCTTGTCGTAATCAATGTCGTGTGTTCGTACTTTGAAAAGGTGAGCAAGTGCATGTCATTTAAAATATTGAAAACAATTTGTACTCGAGCTAGTTGTACGTAAATTACCTGTCAAGTTTTTATGTAAGATCTTTAAGTATGATAGTGAAAGCGTGAAAGGCTGCTATGTAAATTATTAAATGTTAATTTATTGTCATTGTTTGCTGAAAGCAAAACCATAAATTTATTACAAATACTCCAATAAGAAGAAAGAAGTTGTTTCATTCAATTGTCCAGGTTTGAAAGAAAATCAAAAAGAAGAAATTATCATGAAATACTTCGATAACTATGATGCAGGATAACTACAAGTAAAACTAACAAAATTAATTGTCTTGGAGTTGGTCAATCAATGCAGTAACATCTTCAAAGTCGATCAATTGAAAAAAGCAAACCTTGACTTGAGCTTTTTTACTTGGATTTATTACCAAAAAAACAAGTGCATATTTAAGAAGGCGTGCCAAAGGAGTCGAAGTGCTAGACTCTGCTGGTTTGGACACCTAATGAGGAGAGAGGAGGAAAGTATTGTGAAGCAATTGTACCATCAGCAGGTAGCTGCAAAAAGAAGTAGAGTGCGCCAGAAGTTGAGATGGAGAGACAAGAGTGTAGATTGATATGAAAACAGCGCTGAGGAGGACGATGCAAGCAATAGGAGCGTGTGGAAGAAGAAATGCCAAGCGGCCGACCAACTTGACGTTGGAAGAAGACCGAAGGAAAAGAAGAAGATTGCTCAAAAAAGTACAGAAGCACTAACTGTATTTTCTCAAATACAAGATATCGCTTCTTTTTAAAGATAGGTTTTGTTTAGTTTTGAGGTTCTTTTATCGTCGTTGTTCGGTAAAAGGAAAACCATTAAAATGTTATAAATACTCCAATAAAAAGATAGCAAAAGACTCAATTGTATGTTTGTGAACAGGCAGATGTATATTATGCAAGATACACAATTACTTACCAGAACACCTGGTACTGACAATAAGCTATGCTGCAGTGCATCATATTAGAACTTAATAACTTGACAAAAAGATTTGTACGTTACATTTTATATAGTGTTTGGTAATTTTGCAAGATTTGTAAGTTACGTTTGTGTGTGGCCATACCCAAAGCTACTGCAAACACAACTGCATGTACAACTAGGACTAACATTTTAATTGGACTAAAGGGAGAAGTGAAACTTAGGTATATGCGTTTGTGTATTACATGATTGTTGCCAAATGATATTACCAAAATATTGGGATTAGTTTGTACTTGCTTATGATTTAATGTTTCCGCCATTGGTTTTATGCTTTTGTACTATGGTATTTTGTGTACTTGAATGTATAATGTGGATGATAATGTATAATCCTGAGCTCACTGCGCTTGCGTAGTTTGAGCACTCTAACAGGATCCCACAATAACTCTTTAGGCTTTGTTTGCTCCGGCAACATGTTTGTTTCATGTATTCAAGCTAAAATGCTTACTTTTTTCAAAGTAAAGGTCGCAAATCCTACACACAGCCACCTAAGGACATGTGTATTCCTTGCGAAGAAGGACAAAGTTGACAGTAACATACCTTACGGCAGACTGTCAACTCCGACCCGAAATCCAACTACGAGCTTTTTAACTGCAACAACTTTAATATACGCTATTGGAGCTGGAATTACCGCGGCTGCTGGCACCAGACTTGCCCTCCAATAGATCCTCGTTAAAGGATTTAAATTGTACTCATTCCAATTATGCGACCACAAAGGGCCACATATTGTTATTTCTTGTCACTACCTCCCTGTGTCAGGATTGGGTAATTTGCGCGCCTGCTGCCTTCCTTGGATGTGGTAGCCATTTCTCAGGCTCCCTCTCCGGAATCGAACCCTAATTCTCCGTCACCCGTTACAACCATGGTAAGCCACTACCTTACCATCGACAGTTGATAGGGCAGATATTTGAATGAAACATCGCCGGTGCTATGCCCGTGCGATTCATCAAGTTATCATGAATCACCAATTCAACTGGCAGACGAGCCACCAGTATTGGCTTTTAGTCTAATAAATGCATCCCTTCCAGAGGTTGGGACTTTTCGCATGTATTAGCTCTAGAATTACCACAGTTATCCATGTAAGGATACGATCAAGTAAACGATAACTGATTTAATGAGCCATTCGCAGTTTCACAGTACAAATGCTTATACTAAGACATGCATGGCTTAATCTTTGAGACAAGCATATGACTACTGGCAGGATCAACCAGATAACCTTGAATGTATAATGTGGATGATAATGTATAATCCTGAGCTCACTGCGCTTGCGTAGTTTGAGCACTCTGACAGGATCCCACAATAACTCTAGGCTGTGTTTGCTCCGGCAACATGACCAAAGAGTTTTGTTTCAGAGTGATGACTGAGCGATGTTTCAGAAGCTCTGTGCTGCACTGATAAGCCCACAAAGGGCGAAACGGTACTGTCTGCAGATTGAGCATATGTATATGTGTACTTCAATTGAAGCGCTCTTTTTTTATCACTCATCAGATGCATGCTACTGTACATGTGTTACTCTTTTCTTATTAATCCAATTTCTTTGTGTCATCCATGTTGTAATTAAGATTACTGATATGAATGCATGGACTGTTATTACATATAAATTATATAATGTTCTTAGTACATATATGATTTTTAACTTTTACTTAAACTTATCCTCTATTAAAGCAAATGTAGCGAACTTCTATTTTCTCTGGGTGCCACTACAATCTATGCTTGGAAGAAGATCAAAAATGAGATTATCAAGAAATCATTTGATACGTGTGGTATAATTATAAGTATACCTAACAGATTTCATTGTTTCGAGGGTGGTCAACTCAGTTTTTGTTGTAAGCCTAACGAAATTAAGTGGAAACATCACGTTTGCACCGAGGCCGGTATCAGACGATGAGCTGCAGGATGAGCGTCGTGCCAGCAACTCCATTCTATAAAAACCCTTGAGCTGCAGAAGCATCGACAACACAGCAAGCAATGGACATGGGTGAGGGAAGGGCCTGCTGCAGGGAGCACTATGATGTACTGCAGTGAAAGTACAGAGGAAAGTAGAACACCGACAATCCTTCTGTCGACCAGGACGATTTTGACCATAGGCTCTTGGAACATCAGGACAAGGCACAAGACAGGAAAGACAACGCGGATAGGAACAGAAATGTAGAACTACAACCTTGCTCTGCTTGGACTTGAAGAGATCAGGTGGACACAGTCCGGACAAAAACATTGCTATCAGGAAAGCTGCTGTTGTACTCTGGACATAAAGAGGAGGACTGAGGTTGTGGCATTCATGCCTGGTAAGGAGGCACAAAAGGAAGTCATTGGGTGGGAAGCAAATAAGATAAACGTAGTACACTGCTAAGCACCAAAACAATGAGCGCAGTGAGGAAGAGAAGAGGGATTTTAATCCCTGTATATTTTTATGAATTTGTGTAACAAGAGACCTAAACATCTGGAGTGGAGATTAAATGCCAAAGATGGTTCATACAATACAAGGTATGAATAGGTGGTGGAAGCCCACGGACTGGGAGCGAAGAATGAAAATTAAGAACTGTTTTCGGTTACATGTGCCCTAAACAGTTTTGTAACCAGTGTACGATTGTCCTCAAACAGAAGGATCTAAAAGGGAACAATGGATCTCTGCAGAACCCTAAACGAATATACGGAACAGAAAGGAGATGGCAGTGAACAGTAGCCGCACAAAGACAGTAAAGGCCGGGGCTCAAGAGGAGCATCCAGAAGCAAACGGGTTAGTGAAAGAGTAAGAACAGATAAAAGGCACTTTGAAGAGCTTGCACATGTCAGAGGAAGTAGCTTGCGACGGAAACATAAAACATTGGTACGGTACCACCAGGAGGATTCCACGTAAGTTTGGGCCAGCAGAAGGGCCAATCAAGAACAAGAATGGTAATATACCTATGGAAGTTAAAGGGCAGCTCAATAAATGGGACAAGTATTTTGAAGAGGTACTCAACAGACCGGCACCACAAAATCCACCGGACATTCGGGAGGCAGAGACTGCCCTACCCACAGACTGCAGCAAGCCAACAAGCACAAAGATCAAGGCCAGACCAATAACAAAAGCCAGGAATAGAAAAATGTCAGCCCAAATGAGATTCTGGTGAAAACACCCAAGGCAGACCCAGAGACATAAGATGTAACGTACGAGTTTCTTGAAAAAACTGGAAAGCAGATTGGAAGAAGGGACATCCGATCTAGACCCCGAAGAAAGGAGATCTCAGTCATCGTCCAAATCACAGAGGAATCACACTGTTGTTTGTTCCTGGCAAGACATGAGCAGAATTATCTTGAGAGAGATTTAAGGTATCCGTGAACCATAAGCTTCGTGATCAGAGGGGCAGGCTTCCGAAAGAACAGGTTATTCACCGACCAAGCTGCTCCTCTGCAGATCATAGTGGAGCAGTCCCTCTTGTGGAACTTGACAATCCATGTGAGCTTTGTGTACTACGAGAAAGCGTTTGACAGGGTTAACTTGGACACTTGAAACTGATGCGAGATTACGAGGATTCCAATAGTTTGTTAGGCTCATTAGAAAGTCATACGAGGGAATGTCTGAGTTGTGCAGTTAGCGCAGTTGACATGGAGCTTTGAGTATACTCAACACTGGAGTGAGACAAGGATGTTTGCTCTCACTATATTTGTTTCCGTTGGCCATCGACTGGGTTTTTTAAGTCCATCACTAAAAGGAAAAGGAGCCGTGGCTTAATGGTTAGTGCAACTGCATAGTAACCAGAAGTTCCGGGTTTGATTCCCCAAGCTGTCGAGGAGAATTTGGAACTTTACAAAGAAAAAGAGCCATTGGTTGGCGTCAGGAAAAGCATCCGGCCAAGACATTCCTTATTGCCAAATCAAAGTCTCTCTGAAGGGCACCGTCTGAGCCCCAATTGCTGGGAAAAAATGACGTTAAAACTAGAAGAAAAAAAACAACCGCCCCCCCTAAAAAAACTAACAGGAAGAGGAAATGTTTCTTCTTTTTCACACTCACCGACAGATGGAGGAGAAGGGTACAGACCAAGTGACGGCTTCTACACAGACTGGGTTTAACATTCACAGAGGAAATACTAAGGTCCTGAAGGTAAATCCAAACCGTTGCGAGCCAATCAGGATAGGTGGAGAAGCCCTGGCTGAAGTGGACTACTTCTCGTATCTAGGTAATGTAGCAGAGGAAGGGCTGAAACATATATAAAGCAGGATAAGCAGAGTGAAGAGCATTTCTCCAGCTCAGGAACATGCGAAGCTTAACTATTGGCAGACCCATCAAGGTCCACTTAATTAAAATGTGAAGCCAGTGTTGCTGTATGTACGACACATGTGAAGTACTACCAAAGCCACCACCATATTCGGACGACCGTTCATCAGTGCCTGTGAAGGACCCTGCAAATTCACTGGTCAGGGACCATCAGCTATCATGACCTCTGGCAAAGGTCAAAGAAACATCCCACAAATGACGAGATTCTGATGACGTGTTGGGGTGCGCGGGACACACCTGGATAAAGCTGACATCTTATCCAGCATCTAACATCGTCAGGCAGTCACTTGCGTGGAACATTTAAAGTAAGAGAAAAAGTGGATGGCCAAGGAACGCGGGGCAAAGAGACCTTGATGCAGATGTTATGCAGTCAGGGTTTTCATGAAGGTAGCTTCGGAACTGACGCAAGTCGTTAGACACAGCAGGAGTGTCATCCATGCCTTAAGCACTTGGAAGAACAAAAAGCTTAAATAAGTGCGTTAACATACTCTGTACATCCTCTAGTAGCGAGGTAGTCAAGTAAAATCTTAAATGCAGGTTCTGCAAACTCATAATATTAAGGTAGATCTTTGTAGGTCCCTTTCCGTCTACATACTACATTCGATCTCTCGACTGTGCTGCAAGTGACTGAGTAAAAAGGTAAAAGTGGAAAAAGTGGACTTGCGATAGCCTGTATGTAGCAGTAAGAAAGGTGGTCCGAGATATAATTTCCTTAATTTCTGTCAACTCAATAATAATAATCATCATCAAACGGAAAGATCATCTCAAGATCTGCCGTGGCCCTCCACAAAAATTTCGGCAACCAGACCGACTTTGCGCCATTCGATGTAGTTCTGGAATTTGTTAACTAAAACGGGTGCTTAAAGTTTAAAAAGCGCAAAATCGTCATCACAAGTTCCCAAGTAAATTTTGTCATTTAATGTCTTCTCCCTCACCTTCCCTCTTTTTGTCATTTTTCAGTTTTCATTCCTGTGCCATTAACAGCCAGACTTTCCTCAAGTCTTTATGCCGTATGTTTTGGATAATCCTCAGGTTAACAGTAATTGTTTTTGAGTCGGCCACTCTTAAGATCTGTTTGCAAATTGTAAATTTCTTAATTTCCTGTGCGGCGAACTACTTTGCCACTTTCCGACTACAATTTCTAACATGAAAGTGAAGTACAGAGAGATAAGTCAATCTCATTTTGTAAATAAAATTGGTAGTGAGTTTGCATATCACTTAAAATTCCAACTGAAATTACAATAAGAAAGGTCTCGAGAGTTACAATTTTCTAGATTTTAACTCAAAATTAGTGGTCAACGTTTAAATTACATAACTGAAATTCAAGTTTCGGGGAAATATTCGTTCGTGGCACAGGAATGAAAAAATTAAATACTGACCAGCCCATTAATGGGAGGGGATGTCCAAAGTACACAGATATCATACAGAGGATCATCGAAATCGTACGACCTTTTAAGAACCATGAATGCAGCCTGTTGGTTCTTCGTGGAGCAGGCAAGAATGATCTTACTGCTGGCTGGAAAAGGCAGGGACAGACGAGTCGAAAACATGTAAATATGAAGAGAGACCAGAGAAATCGTCTTAAACACAATCGTTAAAATTGCCTGTCTGGTAAACCCAATGTGTCAAGCCACTCGATCGTGGCAGGACCTGAAAGGAACGTCAATAAAGATTGCTGTAAAACCACAAATCAAGAGTGGTCATTAACGTGACTTAGTAGCATTGATCTTTGAAAGCAAGCTGTTTCAAAATGTTCTGTAATGGTGGAAGGCATACATTATTCAGCCTTGTGAATATATGCATTGTTGGTAAAAAAATAAATGAAGACACGTGTTGTTTAATATCGACAAAATTTTACGTACCATACATCGTTTTACTAACACAAAAGAATAAAACTTCATATTTCACATTTATTGTTATTTCACCCTGTACAACAGCTAAAAGAAATTATCCCAAAAAGGCTAGAATGCAGGTCTAGCAATCAGATAACATTTATTGTGAAAAAAAAATATTTTAAGAGTTGCATCTTTTTTAAATGTTTCTGTGTGTCGCATAATCTAGAACACACAAACGTTAAAACAAGCAATTACATCAATATCAGCTCATGTTAGTGCTTTTTCAAAGTTCGAAAATTACTGTGCACATCAAGTAACGGTGATGTGTAATATTAATAAACAATATTAAAAAAACTAAGTTTTCATATACGGTTAAACGTCCTTTTTTTCGCTACTCTGTACACAGTGTTTTGATGGCGCAATGGTAGACCAGCCCCTTAGCATGCAAGAAGCTTTCCGTTAATGCTTCGCCGAGGCTCTGGGAGTACTCCACTCACCATTGAAGCGGAAGACCAATGAATTTGTGCAGAAGTTCCGAGGTAAAGTGGGGAGATCGACAGCAATATTCGAAAAGAATTCTATGGATTGAATTATGCGCATGAGCCCCAAGTAGGCACGTTGCCATGGCGTCAGTATGTAAGCTTAATTGTTGGGTAAAGGCCAGTATACGAAGACCCCTTAATTGGTTGAAACAACTCAGCCATTTTTTCATTCGGTTATCGGATAATGCTACTGGCAACTATTCATGAAATCGACGCACACAAGTAAAGCGTAATATTCTATGACTATTTGCTAAATTCCACAATACGGAGTCAGACAAAAGTTTATAGTTTAACACAAGTAGATTATTCTAACCGAGTAAATCAACACAAGCTGTTTTCGGTTATTTAAAAGTAGGACTTTGTACGAGAATTTCATTGCCATAACCAGATAACTTGTAAAAATGACTTTCTAATATCTTTCAAATTAGTGTTGTGTTAACTGATGAAGCTACGTATTTACTGGCGGTACAAGTAAAAACGATATATGTAGTGGCTTAAGTTCATAAAAAACTGTCATCGATTCTCTCTATCTTTTACCGTTACGGGTAAAAGCAGAAATCACGAAGGTTCTGGTTCCATGGTAATCTTGCTGTCCACTTCATAATTAAAAATGTGCAGTGATGACTTCGTAATCAAGTATTTCATTTGGAAGTCAGTAAATTGCAACTACAAAACAAAGTGACTGGTGGATCTACGCTAAACTGAATGAAAACAGTGACAAGTATCTACATAGGGAGGCAATAAAAATTTACCATAAAATACTTTATCCCTCAACAAAGTAAAAAAAACTAATGAAGGATACTAATTTGAAAGGGATCTACTTTGGATTGCTGTTTTCAATACGATATGCGATATTTTGTTAATACCTAGGTTGATAATGGTCTTCGTTTTGTAAGATGGTAGTAGTACCTAAGAAATGTATAGCAACAGACTTTGCATTGCTTCATTAGAAACTCCGACCCCTAACTTATATCATGCTTTAATACACCAGCAATTACAACTACTGACTTCGTCGACAAAAATTAATAATAAAATACTAAAACCTTTTTAAGCAAAAAGCTAAATCAGAGTTATATCATTATATAAAAATATTTCATGATAAAAACCTTTGGCCATGCTAGCTTATGCACTGTAGAAGATGGATGGTAGCACTTTGAAACACAGCTTCTTATTCACTGGGTTATTCACAATCAAAACAAATCCTAAAAGATAAATTAGGCATGTCCAAATACGAATAACTGCACCTTATCATCGTAAACATCATGCTGACCATGCCACCAAAGAGAAAAACAAGTTGCCAATGCTGTTATCATTCTTGTTTTTGCACCTCGATTCCTAAAATCACTTACAACTATACACAAGCTTATACAGGGTTTAACCCTTATAATACAAGGTGTACATCTATTACCTGGGCTCCTTCTAAGAACTAATAAATATACAAATTACTTACTACCTTTAAGGAGTCAGTCAGAAAGGAGGTACCCTAAAAATAAATATCAAATACATCAATCATAGAAGCACCTACCTCAATCATTAAAGTTTATTGTAAGAAAAAAAGTCATTTAAGTCATGGTGTATACATAACGTATATAGCTAATACGGAGCAAGACAAGTATACGGGATTCGGGTATACTAAATTACATTTTGAAGCGAAGCCGCGCCTTAACACTGAAACAAACCTGAGTAATATTGGGTAAAGTAGCATTCAAATCCAGGATTTTCATACTTTTGGAACTGGTCAGTGTCCAAACTGTAACGGTTACAAGGTCGGCTTACGGACGTTTTGTGTTTATATATGTATCTTAGCTGCCCGTACGGTTAACACCTTTCTGTTACGGATTTATTCCCCATGTCCATTCTAGATAGCACTTGCACAATCCTCTCTTGTTTTACCTGTCATGGCACATTCACAATAGCATACAATATTGGGCTAATTCGGACTGCGACAGATTTTGAAATTTGTATTTCAATTAGTCAGTTGATAATTATGAAAAAAAGCTTTCCAACATTGTGAACTATTTGAAATTTAAAGAATCTCTGCATTGTACTGTTCTTGACCTATTATTTACCTATCCTAACGTCTCTTCAGATGATTAAAAACATACACAAATAAAATGTCTATCCTAAACATGTAAAATGTGTTTTAGTTAAATAACGTGCACTAAGAAACTCAAACTTTAAGGAGTACGAAGTCTAAAGTACCAATTCCAACACCCATATATTTGACATAGTACATATATTTGACTTAAAAAGGTCAAAACCTTCTCCCACAATTGCAGAAAACATGTGTTCGACATGTAAATGCACACAAATATCTGTGTTTTTGTAATTGACGGCACACTATATAAGGGCATCTCTCAAAAAACCAATTTGCAGTTCATGGTTTTAGCTTCATATTTCCAATATTTTTCAACTTCAACGAAGAATTAGATTGAAGCAGGTTATACTCAATTACCGCTAGTAGGTGGTGCACTACTAAGAATAAAGTAGTCAGTAAAAAGGAACTAACAGGCAGTGCATTTTTCTCTACAGAAGGCCGATAGATAACGTGTCGACCGTGTCCTATCAGTGGTTTCCAGGTCGTGGAGTGATGAACTAAATTCTTAGTGGTATGTAATTAAAATGTTCAAATGATCACACAAACCATATGGAAAAGTGATGAGTCTCTTTCCGTTACCTATATCGTAACAAATTCTATTTTATTTAGTTTTCTGAATCAATGTCAATCCAATCTGGTATATGAAAAAAACATCAAAGAATTGGAGCCCCACCAAAGAAAATTCGAATACTTAGGTAAAAACATTTGGTGTCCATAAATGCACCATCGACTAACACCCCAACTCACTTACGGGTTTGAGTTACCTGCGCCATACCGTACAAAATGAACAATGTGGTTGTTACTGTTTTCTACGGTAATTCCGAATGTCTTTATCACCACAACTAATACAATTATTCCAACTTTCTATTCTTCTAGATGTTTTCCTTATGACATTATTGTTCAACGTCGATGCATCCTTTAATAGAAAAGTAGTAAGCTGGTACAATGTAGCCAAGAAGGCATTAATCCCTTTTACTAAAGCCAAACGCCAAAGCCAGAATAGTTTCCCATAGCAATAAAGATATTAAAATTAGGGTCTCAAAGATGTTTTATGAACGAGGTCATTGGTATTTAGCACTAAACAAACATCGTCTTAAATGTTTCGACACCATTTGCAACACCTTCCAGCTGTAGATTACGACTTCTTTAAGATGGATCAACATTATCAAAATATGGAACTAAAATTCAAACATCATGTAGGCATAATGTACTGCTAGACAAAAGTTGAATGATCGACATCCTCCTCCTTTTCCAAGTCCATCGATTTCCGCTTTTCATCACCGTACTGTCCAATAAATGAGCCATCTTCATTAAATTTTATGTCCTCACCATAATCTCCCATGCTATCATTATCGTCACTGGGTGGCTCTTTCTTTTCCACAGAGCCCTGGCTTGAGTATTTTGGCGGTGGTTTGTTGTATTTGTCATTTCTAGAAAATTAAGAAGATCAACCAAATTGATCCAATTAAAGTTCAAAAAGAAAATCCGTCCCACTAAGCAAAAAGAATTAAAAATCTAGTGTCCAGCAATTTAGTTATTAGATATGCCTATATATCCACAATCGCTAGATTATGCAAGAAAAAGTGATCCTCGCGGTCATTAACTTGACACAGTCGAAGTTTTGACTGTCGGCACTTATGACTTTCTAATCCTCCAAAGACGCAAGATATTTTTAAAAAAATATTTTGGGGGGGGGTGGAGGGGTGGCAAAGAATACTCTTTCCTGACTACTCTTTTATCCTAATTGCAGAGGGGAGGGAAAAATTGCTATGTCAAAATAGAAATCCTGGAAACTTTCCCATTTTACTGGGCATTACAGTACTAACAGATGGGTAATTTTTAAAAACAAGGAAATAACCTAGAAATAACGGTTTAACTTGTAACCTTATTTAAAACAACTGTCAATGTTCGTCATATATCTAAAACAACATGTAGCAGCAGCAGCTCAAAAAACGTGGAAAGACTGGAGGTTGGCGCAACTCTAAGCAAATATTAAGTGTCTTATAAAGTAAAACTGTTTTCATTTTCGAAATAACAGGGTATCAGTATCTTATGTAGAGATTTCGAACAATTAAAACAGTTTTCAAGTTTGGGGGAAGAACAGGCGCACAGTAAAAACCAAAATAAAGTAAGTTACCACCAGACATGCTTTCAAACCAGTGCCTCCCCAAACAGGCAAGTTAAAATGTCCGACGTGCATGTCTGATGTCTGGTCGCTAAGTTCTAAGACTACTGTTATACCAAAAGATATTAAAGCATAACAGCTCCGATGTGTATCATAATAACTATGTAAAAACGTTTAAAGAAATTAAGTAAAAAATATTACTTACTATTGTACGGATAATAAAAATACACAAACAGCTGATATTACTATTGAGTGTCAAGGTCCTGCGTAAGTAATCTTTATTCTGGTGGCAAGTACCGTATCTGTATTGTTTCAGTATGGTTTAATGTGAATCAGCGTGGAAGTAAATGTTACAGACCATAACAAGGCCATAAAACGCAATTCTCGTATTTTTATACTTACGTCAAAGGCTGAGTATCATAGTCCCCATATGGATCTCCGGAGCTATAGTCATTCATTGGCTGACCATTCCATCCGGCACGTTCTTTCTCTCTTTTCCCGACTAAATATGAGGAGGAAATATACCCATGTTAATTAAAAAGCAGTAAAGGAAACTATGAACTTTCTTCCGTGTCACTTGCTCTTGAAAATTTTCAAAATCTTGCAAAATTTCTTCTTCGCATTTATCTTAACTATTGTTTAATTAGTTAGATTACGTTGGTATTTGTTAAACACATACTCAATCTTCCTTTGATGTACCAAGGTAATACCTTAGTCTGTTTAAAAATGAAGAAATAGACGACACAGTATTTGAACTATATCTCTGGGCATAGTTTTTAACGGCTGGTCCAAGATTAGGGCTGACAAAAACACTATGCAGTGCTCTTCTTTTAGAATAGAATATACTACTTTTCGTTTACAATTATTATCGGGTCTCAGCAGTGGCAATGAGTTCCAAATATTCTATTTAAAAGGGTTGTAAATATTGGTGAGTTTTTTGGGTTGAAGCTGATTTTATCAAACAAACGACCATGTACTCATTTTACAAGTTTCGAGTTGTCAAATTCTTGGAACTGAGGAATACTGTTAGAGAAATATGATAACAGCTTAAAATATGCATTAATTCTGGAACTGCGAGGTTCCAAATCTGAGATCAATTGCGTACATTGTCTGTTCTAATGTGTTTAAGCTGTAGCAGTCCTCATGGCTTCTTTGAAAAAACAATTTCATATCGGATGACATCATGACTGAGTACAGTGGCAACATTTGATCCCATACGGTCTTCAAGAATCAAAATAATACAAAATTATATTTTAAAAATTGCGATAAAAAAATTTAAACCGAAATAGATATAAAAGCAGTGCCTCTGCCTTTCAAAGCCATTTCCTTTCCCAGCTGGGCTAAATTCTCCACGTTTTTTTTTTACCGTATTATTTCTGTAGCCTAATCTTCATAAGATTTTCAAAACGAAACAAAACATGGGCTTTGACAATCCTTCACCTCTTGACTTACATGAACCATTTTCCTGAGTTTTATTTGCGTTGACCATTCTCTTCCTGTATTCTTGTCAACTTACGACGGCCAGCTGCATATAACATATTCTTAACTAAGCATTCCCCCGAGACGATATTGTCACCTTAACTGTGGACTTTCATAAAACGTTAAAAATGAGCACTATCTTATTGTGGCTTGAGTCAACCTCAGATACTGGACGGGAATGAAACCGTAGTCATTAGGCAACAGCCACAACATAAATTATAATTGTCTCCCTGCCTGTTTAAGTAATGAACGTAGGTAACAAAACATGTTACAATTGTAGTGGCTATCATGTTTTGTAAATTTGCAACTTTTTACTATGAATTTGTACGAGCCAAAACTCGACAATTTAAATACAGTCTCACTTCACTACTACATCCCGAAGCATGCCAGGGAAAAAGGCAAATTTGTCAAAATAGACAGCTCAACAAAAATGAATTGCAGGTATACTGGGGTACATTAATATTTCTGTTTTACTTGTTTAAGCTTGTCAACCCCCAATAGTTAAACTCTAAACTCACCAGCTATTAATGTAGTACTGTGTTTAGTGAAAGGTTAAATAAGGAATATCGCAGGATTATGAATATAATCGATTACTACACAGCAAAAAGTGTCAACACCACCAAATATTTATAGGATCTTTCTCATGTCAAGTGTCATAACCTGTTTAATGACCTTAAATAGTAGGCCCAGTAAAAAGATTACAAGTTATAACATGATAGAGCTCCTATATTGATGGCCTCCATTGAGTCCATAAAGTCAAAAATTTCCTACACTACACACGCCCCTTTCAAAAACTGGGTTATAAAATATTACTGCAACTCTAAAATCTTCGTCGTAAGCTTGTAGTTCTGGGGTCGCTATTAAAATCTAAGATTCCTATTTTTACTACAGAATGAAATATCAGTCAAAGTTGGATTACAAATCTTACCAGCATACTTTCCACCACGTCTGTTTAATAGGAAAATAATAACAATCAGAATTATGAGCAAAAATACGATACAGGCAATCAAGCCAATCAGCCAACTGCTTTTGTACCACGGGGTTGTCTCCTTTCTTGGAGCCTCAGCAACCCCTGAAACAAGAGTAAACAAAAATAATAAAACATCACTTTAAACACTTGCTAAATTCGTATATAAAACCTGATATAAAGCCTTGACCAAGTGACAATAAGAAGACAACACGGCTACAATAACTTCATACATTTATAATGAAACCCAGACTAATTGCCAAAGTCTCTTTATGTGTGGAAGAAATTTAGGAACCGTGTTTAAACGTACCAATGACCGGTTATATACTTTCCTTCAAGCTGATATCAAATGACAGCTTAATAACACTTGGTAACTTAAGAGGAGATCCTGTTAAATCAGAACAACGGTAAACTTCCAGTTAAACATAAACAATGACTCATGCGTTATCAAGCAAAGGATTCTGCTGTATTCCACTTGATAAATATCTAAAACAAGGCGTAACGCCACTTAATGGTACGGCAAAAGGATCCTTTACGCAAACGGAACGAATTTACTTGAGATTTCGATGACCCAAGTTATAAATGGTTGTGGTACAAATAAAAGGAAGGGCCTCCAGAAGTCGGCAAGGGAAGAGAAGCAAAGGTTTCAGAACTTTCTTATGAAAATAAGCTACTACAGTACCAAGGTAAAGGTGGAGTAGCGAGTTAAATCAGATGGGACAAGTATCTTAAACTGAAAATACCAGTCATCGTACCACTTCTGGTAGAAATGACAGAAAAGTACAGCGCCGACAAGATCCAGTGCATAAGGCATGGGTAACCGGGGGAGCAAGAAAATTAGAGTCTTGCCTCTGAAACCGGTTGCGGAAATCCAAGTGAAAAGAAGGAACATTTGCCCAAACATGGCAACAGTATACTCGAATTGTGGTTTTAAAAATATAGAAAATATAGAAAGCAGTTCCAACAAAATAACTTAATTAACAAATACCTACCATACAGTCGCTACAATTCTATTTAGCAGTGGAAACCCCCCCGTAATTATAACATATCTACAATAAATAGGTGAATCCAAATGCCACAATGAATTAGTCAATACAACCAATTCAAGAAAGAGCTCAAATTACTTTACACTTCAAGAACGCAAAAATCATTGTCATTTGCTTTGCGCGTTTCCTCCTCTCGTGGCAGGTTGCAAGAGCTTCATGAAAATTTTCATGAGGTATTTTCCTTCATTAACCATTACACTTTACTGACTAGTTTTTCATCTTTTATAATCTCCAATCTTTAGTAACAGTACCTCCATGTCTTTTTGAACCCTCGTCATAATGCTTTCCGGCACCTTCAACCTCTTTAATGCAGTGAATACAAGCGTCATTCCTCATAACATGCCCAAAACATCAGTGTCGGTTGTAAAGCAATTGGGATTAGATGTTTGTTATGCCAAGTCTACTGAATGGTATTCCAGCCATACTTTAATCACCAATGAATATTGTGAGAGGCACCACTTTACACTAAAATACGTCATAACCATCAAATCTCAATGAGGTTTGAACCAGGATTAAAACGTAAATGGTTGGTTAAGAAAAAGATTAAAGCCAGGAAAAATGTTTATTCGGGCTACTAAAATTTTATATTAGAGGTATTGTTTGACTTCGGTTTGACAGTGATGCTCAATATGTGTGCGTAGCTTAACGTATTCTGGTATTATGTTCATTCATCATTGTTTTCGCTCATTCATGCATTACTTCAATAAAGATTCCAGCAAAGGCATCGTTTGGTTTAAGTAAACTAAACTTCTAAAAAATAATGGGAAAATTTTGATACTGCAAATATGACCCTAAAATTAAACTGTATTTTCCAAAAGACTTTTGCACCCTGATGTTTTGGTAATCTTGCAATAAAATAAGTAAATCAGTGCTTTCATTAAATGTTCTCCAACTCTGAAAAGCTTTTTTTCTTCTAGTAGTTGGCTTTCCGCAATAAGGAGTACGTTCTGTTGCAGTAGATGTCTTCACAAAAAACAACCAAGGTGTTAAGCGAAGGTGCACATCTTAAAACTTAACGCTTAAAACCACGTTTAAGCCACCTAGTGGTTGACATGTATCAACCTTAACAAGTCATTTTGTTCAATTAACGCGCACCACCATCATACTCCGTAACAATTCATTGATCACGGAGGCACACGAAATACAAATCCCAAGTAAAACACCCATTCCTTTCCCTACAACCATCGACAACTTACTTGGAGCAACAGTTACAACTGGCAGAGGCTTAGCTACAGTCTTGTCACTTGGGGCTCCTTCACCCAGGCTGTTGATACCTATGCTCCAGAATTCATAATCAATTTTATCAAGTCCAACGAAAGGAAAGGTAGCATTTTTCGGAAACTCTTGCTCCGTGCACTTTACGCCGTTCCCTCCTAAATAACAAAGGAAAAAGACAGCATTTCAAGAATGTATTACATCATTTTCTAACTAATAGGAGTACCTTTAATCCCATTCACATAAGCACCAACATCAAAGTAGGGTAAAACACAACATTTCGGTACATGACTTCAGAAATATCTCTAATACAGTGTATCAAATAATCATGCTTTTAAAATGATGCTTGGACGCGATTTCAACACATTGCAAACAATACGCATTAAGCATTAATTGTGTCAATACTGTAAAACAGGAGACGTTAAGATTGCACATGTTTACCCTTCCAAATATGAAAAAAATCAAAGGAATAACAAGAAGCACACAATATGCCAGTTCGGACTTCGCTATCAAGTTTCAAAACAACGGATTTTTTTGTTTCAATTTCATGTAATGATATTCATTTCCAAAACAAAGATAATAATCAGTTTTTATATATTTACAGAAGCAGAGTCTTGAAATAACAAAAAAAGGAAAGGAAAGGAAAACTTTCTCACCTTTTGGCTGGTAACACATCCTGTATTTTACCGGAAACCCTCCATATTCTGGTAGGAGGTACGTTGCATTAACGGATTCTGAATCACGGGGTAGTATAAGTGGCACCCTTGACTTTCCAGGTTCTAAGTAAAAAAGGTAATGTAAAATTTCAATAAAATATTCTGCGATTATAAATCTGATGAGTGTGAGTGAGTGAGAGTGTGAGAAAGAAAGAAAGAAAGAAAGAAAGAAAGAAAGAAAGAGAGAGAGAGAGAGAGAGAGAGAGAGAGAGAGAGAGAGAGAGAGAAAGAGAGAGAGAGAGAGACACACACACACACACACACACACGCACAGTGATATATAATTATATACTCATTTGGCTATATTTTATAGGTCCCTCTACCCCATTTCGTCTAGGACTGCCAAACATGAAAAGAATTACTGATACTGCAGGAGTCACGCCATGATAAATTTATCCAACAAATAAGAAATCCCACCAAAAAAAGTTTATGAAAGTAATTCGAAAACCCCTCTACATTGTAAGAAACAGCTGTCCTGNAGAGAGGGAGGGAGGAAGGAGGAGAGAGAGAGAGAGAGGGAGAGGGAGAGAAAGAGGGGGAGAGGGAGAGAGAGAGAGAGAGTGAGAGAGAGAGAGAGAGAGAGAGAGAGAGAGAGAGAGAGAGAGAGAGAGAGAGAGAGAGAGAGAGACACACACACACACACACACACACACACACACACACACACACACACACACACACACACACACACACGCACAGTGATATATAATTATATACTCATTTGGCTATATTTTATAGGTCCCTCTACCCCATTTCGTCTAGGACTGCCAAACATGAAAAGAATTACTGATACTGCAGGAGTCACGCCATGATAAATTTATCCAACAAATAAGAAATCCCACCAAAAAAAGTTTATGAAAGTAATTCGAAAACCCCTCTACATTGTAAGAAACAGCTGTCCTGCAGTTAATTCCTCAGTACATCCCAGTACATTTTAGTGCCAGTAGCTACCCTGTGGTAAGAGGCCCCCATTTGTGGATGGCTATTATCCCCAGTAATCGTTGCCTTGAATACAATATTGAATACAATGTGTACGACTTGCCGTTCAATAGTCATTGTGATTTTGTGCACTACTAGCCAAAAAAAAAGATGTTAAGACTACAGACCTTTTAAATTAAATGTTAACTTATCCGCAGTCTTAATCCTGCCTAAAGTTACGTGGAGACATGTAACAGTGCCGTCACCCTAACGTGAGAAAACTTACACTTACAAAGGTATTATGAAAAGGTTATTCAAAAAAATCTTTCCTTCTCTTTCCCTTATGCGCCAAATTTGGGATTGAAGTCGGAGTGTGCTCCGACTTCAAACCCAAATTCTAGGGTGCTCTAAGCAGTTCTTTCCGGGACTCGTATAGCCCGATGTCCATTAATTTTTCACGAGGCCTTGATTGGAGATCATAAGTGGTTTACACCAGTGTTGTGGTTGCTTATTTCTGGGTGTACACGGGCTTATCAGTTTAGTACTGCTATTCAAATTTCGAAACGTGATTTTGGAAATAAAAAGTAAAGCTTTAAACGAAATATATTCTAATTAAGCCACGGCCTGTCCATTCTCAATTGCTGCTGGGTGTACATTGGTTTTTTTCTCTCTGTCAAATGGATTCTGTATAATACTTGACTTTTAATGTCTCGTTTCAAACGTTTTTGCAACACATGCACAACATATGTTGCAAAAACGTTTGAAAATAACAGTACTTGACCTAACTATACATTACAGTAAACTAGGCATGATAAGAAAAACTGAAACTATCACAACGGTATCAAGAGTGTTAACTTTTGTTCTACACTAACACGGAAACTGAAATATATCATGTAAGCAATAAATACAAACTTAAATCAGGGTTAAACATTCTCAAGGAAACTACGTTTCCTTTTATAGGAGCTTCGCGTATATTTAAATTTTCAAGATTCCAGGTTGGGCTTTTATCAGTGGACGACTATTATTTTTAATGTTGTAAGGCGAGAAAATATAATAAAAGGCCATCAAAACTAGGTTATTTCAGAACAAAATCTATAAAGGTCACATGAAAGAAAAGTTTGATAAACAACGTGTAAGACTGATAACCTACATTACTAACGTCTTTGGGTTGGGGAATACTGGTAGGTGGTAAATATTTGAGACCAGATGCTTATTAGGAAATACGGTACCTAGTGGTCAAACCATGTATTGAATATGGCTGTCCAGAACTACTTGGCGTTAAATACAATATTGGTACAAAATTTCACCATAATTCTTTATCACATTTTAGGTTCTATTTCAAAAATTGGCACCTCGGGAAAAGGGTTAGCTCGTTGATAGTGTATATCTAAAAAAATGACGTGATTATCACTGTAAGAAGAAAAGTAGGAAGAAAAAATTAAATACACGTACTGTCAGGTAGACTAACTGCAACCCATTGTTTATAGCTCAAACCAGGTCCAAAACTGTTTCTCGCTTTAACTCCCACCTGGTAATACTTGACGGGCTCCAAACCTGTAAGGAAATATTCCCGTTCTAAACCATCTACAACTACTTCTTTTGTCACTGGATTGGTATCAATAAAATAACTTATAATATTTCCATTAGGAGAGAGCGGCGGCTTCCATTTCATGTGTACAACATCGCCATAAATAGTCATGGTCACATCATGAGGGACACCAGGTGCTATAACACAAAATAGGAAAAACGTTTAGTATGCAGCCTACCTTGTGAACGGGTAAAGCTATAAATCCACAATGACACAAATATAAAAGGCACAATATAATAATTTTGCATTCAAAAGCCATAAAATCTATTTGTAACTTTCTCTGGATTAAGGGTCAAGTGCGCCAAGGGCAAAATTTACCTAGCATTAAGTCACTTCTACAATGGCCAAAGTGACCCTAGTGACAGTGGAGTAAGTGGGGTGTTTTTGTGTTTAAGCTAGAAACATCAACACAGCAAATAAATCAGCTGTGACTGAAAACTGAATTCTCTGGCGCTGCCTTGCCGCCTTATGTCCAGTGATTTAGTGGGTCTTAAACTGTGTTCGCTGGCGCTGCCTTGGTGCCCTATGTCCAGTGATTTAGTGGGTCTTAAACTGTGTTCGCTGGCGCTGCCTTGGTGCCCTATGTCCAGTGATTTAGTGGGTCTTAAACTGTGTTCGCTGGCGCTGCCTTGGTGCCCTATGTCCAGTGATTTAGCGGGTCTTAAACTGTGTTCTCTGGGGCTGTCTTGTCGCCCTATGTCCTGTGATTTGGAGAGTATAAGTTATCCTACGTAAGTGTTTTTTNGTTCGCTGGCGCTGCCTTGGTGCCCTATGTCCAGTGATTTAGTGGGTCTTAAACTGTGTTCGCTGGCGCTGCCTTGGTGCCCTATGTCCAGTGATTTAGTGGGTCTTAAACTGTGTTCGCTGGCGCTGCCTTGGTGCCCTATGTCCAGTGATTTAGTGGGTCTTAAACTGTGTTCGCTGGCGCTGCCTTGGTGCCCTATGTCCAGTGATTTAGAGGGTCTTAAACTGTGTTCGCTGGGGCTGTCTTGTCGCCCTATGTCCAGTGATTTGGAGGGTCTAAGTGCTACTAAGTAAGTGTTTTTTGTTTGCACAAGGAACTACCCAACAAATCAGTTATATTTGTTAGCTGAATCAGCAATGGAGGTTAGAGACTTTAATTATTATCGAAAATATTTATACCAGATAAGGCATTTTATGTACTGTAACAGTTCTGTTTTCACGTGGGTCCTGTTTTCCAATGATTCAAGCCCGTAAAAATACCCCCAAATACCCTTGTTAAATAAAATATCATGCTTACTGGTAAATTGTTAAGAGTAGTTTGAATGACCATTACTACCAAATTCGGTAAAACAGATTACCTTGGTAAAATCTGATTACGTACGTAGTCACGTGGTGGAAATTTCACTACATATGTGATTTGGGTATGTTGTACATAGTTAAAACCAACAAAAAAGAGCATATTTAATAACATAAGTAAACGCAAACTGAAAAGGATCGCATGAACGCAAACCCCAAAAGTCAATGAATAAAGGTAGGAGGTCGTCGGAAGTCTGAAAAAGAATACGGTACCTGCTTCTTTAGTTGCGAATACAAGTTTATCACTCCCAGGGCCTTCACCTCCACTGTTAAATGCTGTCATGACCAGAGTATATTGGCGAGCAGGTTTCAATTTTGTAAGCTCTGCTTTAAAAGGTCCATTAGGGCCAGCAAGAACAATCTTTCTCTTTGCTTGTAGATTTGGTACGGCACGACGTTTTCTACTGACTTCATTGCTAGACCCTTGAGATGTAGTCCAGTAATAGATCTGTTATGAATATTAAGAAACGTGAAAATCAAAGTTGGGTTTAAATAAACTCTCACTCTCAGCTGTGTTTATAGGTCTCGAGTTTCTTGTTGGACCATTTCCATGACTAAAAAAGCTGAATTCTCTCACTGTGTCTGTCTCTCCAAACGTAGCTCAGCAGTGTGTGAGTGTGAGTGCGAGTGAGAGTGAGAGTGAAAGATAAAGATATATATATATATATATATATATATATATATATATATATATATATACACATCAGATTGATGCTGCTAGTTTTTATTACATTGATATATATATATATATATATATATATATATATATATATCAATGTAATAAAAAACTAGCCGCATCTATCTGATGT
>RDPX01000161.1:634745-656654 GCA_003991215.1 Morbakka virulenta
GTGTGTGTGTGTGTGGGTGTGTGTGTGAGTGAGAGAGAGAGTGAAAGAAAAAAAAATATATATATATATATATATATATATATATATATATATATATACACACATCAGATTGATGCTGCTAGTTTTTATTACATTGATATATATATATATATATATATATATATATATATATATCAATGTAATAAAAACTAGCAGCATCAATCTGATGTGTAGGGTCCCTAAGAAAAAACAAATATCTGTCGCGACATTTTTTCAAATATCAACAAGATGACTGAAATACGGATCTCAAGTTCCATCACATCAAAAGGACAACAATTCATAGAAAGCTTTCTTCAGAAAACTGAGGCTTTCAACACTTAGGACCGCAAAAATAAACCGTGTCCCAACAACGTTATAATGATGAAGCACCTACATCAATATCCACTGAGTCTAAAAAATAAAACGAACCCAGTAATAATGGGGAAAAAAAGAACCCAATGCGATTTTACTTTGGTTTCCTGTGGTGATCCTTAATTACGAGAATGATGTAAGAAGTAAAATATTAGAGCGAGGCATGCCATGTTTGATGGAAATGTGTTTGCATGGGAAACAGGTAGCCGTTAAGTATTGCTTCCCGCTTGTAGGTTACAAAAACGGTTACTTCTTGTTTCATTTTTGGGTGTCAAAACACTATGCTAATAGGGAAGTCGAAGGCACTTGCAATGAACAAATGAAGTTCAGGCTGAGAGTTTAATGAAAAAAAGATGATGGGTTTAACTAACGCTAGTAGGCAAGATCTATCTCATTTCATTTGTCACCGGTTTTAAATCTTCTTACAGTCTATGACAGTCCTGTCTCTTAGTTGGAAAATGTTTGTATACATTTCATTTTTATTGCAAGCGCAAGATTTTCCGAATCAAATCAGTTACGACCGTGTGCACATTTACAGATGACATAACAAAATATATTTTTGGTGCTTTTATAGGTTTTTAGTCGTACAGCACCTTCTTTTGTCTGACACTCGCACGTTATTGGCAAGATCCATTCTGTCCTGTCCAAATCAAAAAGGTAATTTATGGGAACGGGTTGGTAAATCCAGGAGAATTACTAAATTTCTCCATTTTGTCATTTGGATTCATTCATAACTTACCGTTGGCCAGTGGGAAAAGCTTATAACGCCCTGTTGCAAATATTTTCACAAACAATTCAAAATTAAAACTGATTGCATTAGTTTGTTTTACATTAAAGTATTTCATTTTGCACCTTACAAGTCGAAAACCTGGTGATTTCATAAACAACCTTTTCTACAAATGAGGAGGAACGAAACCTCTCGATTGCAGCAGTGACGCGTTGAAAACGGCAGTCAACAAGCCAAAGCACAAAATCTTTAGTGATCAGTTCCTCACAACCGATAGTAGCAGGGATCGAAACTACTGCCCGTCACTGGCCATAACCAGCTACATTTCGCCAATGACCAGCTCCTCCAAGAACATTTACATTAAAACGAAACAAAGGTTTAAATATAATAGTTGACAAAAAACAGCGAAGTTACTTGACTGCCATTCGGCAAACAAAAAGGTCGACCAGTAAAATGCATTTGTCAATTTGGTACTGAGAATGTCTGTTTGGGCAGGTCTGGAGGATGTGTGATTGGTAAATGTGTGTCCAGAGTTGTCGGTTTCGGGGCGCTTCTTAACACTCAGTGAGTAGGTTTCGTGCTTCAAGCTTGCTTTGTGTTGTAAAACACATTTCCACTATATAACCTAAAGCATGAGGTCAAATTTTCCTGAACTTTTGTTTGCTGAAATATATCAGATTTCTCCAAATTCTAGTTTAATTTTTTTCAGAAAATCTACCAGTTTTCATAGGATTCTGGACCTAATTTTGCTATTTTGGGGGCTCCAGACCCCACCAGAGGCTCAGAACACTTCTGGATTTCAGTTCCTATTTGTATTTGCAAAAAATGATTGCCACGATCAAAATCTCTTATTTTGACTTCTATCATAGTGTAACTCATGGCTAGACTTCGCCTGAACCCCTCTACAAATCCATACACTCAATGCAAAAAATTGATTAGAAGGCAATTAAGTTAAAAAAAAGGAAAGGAATAACCCAAGAAAAACAAAACACACACAAATTAATAAATAAAAAGCATCTCATGAAATTTGGCCAATGAGAGTTCACTTAGTTAAAAAAACCTATTTTAACAAATGTTACGTTACGTAAGATGATAAAAACCGTGTGCTTTTGTTGATGCAATCGAAAATAACGATATTCTTTCTAAATCATGTGCCGACCTCCTCAAATATCGGTTTCTTGCTACCTGCTCAGTGCACCTAATGAATGAACACCTGTGAAATACTTAGATCACGAATTTTGGGTATTATCAGGCAGCAAAATATGAATCGTTAGGGTAAACTGTTTGTTGTCAAAGATCCGATTCCATAAAAATGACATCCTTCATTGATTTTTCATATTATTCATTTAACAAATTCTGCGAACTTCAAGATAAATGTTGCCTTGTTGGGGCTTTATGGTCGTGCAAGTCAACAACTTAACCTCGCCTGAGAAGCTTCACTTGTCAAAACGACAAGATTTTCGTCTTGACACACAAGTTTTTCTATTCATCTCAATTCTCATGTTTCTCTTGCTTTCTTAACATCCTTTACCTTTACCGAGACACTCATATTTTGGTCAATATCTCGGGCCTCAATTTCCTTTTTTATTAGTTGTTTCCATGGATCCCCATTAATAAATCAAGGTCCATGCTAACACGAGTTTAAAGACTTGCCAATTTACCAGCAAGGTGCATACATATCAGCAAGAAAAAGATGAATTTACCACATATATCAGATACAATGGTGTGGATGGGTAAAGTATCACTGTTAATTACTGCATAAACGTGGTATCTGGGGAAGTTCAATAAAAATTAATGGTATATTCAATCTGGTTTCCATTCGTTCAGTGTACCACCCGGCATTCACTGGATTCAAAATTCACGCCAGAATGGTCTGATGCAAGGCCACGTGTAATGAATGGGATGATAAGGGGTGAGAAGGTTTTGAATAGAGCGAGAAAGGCTGTAACGGGATCGGATAAAATGAAATGGTATAGTGTGAAATGGGCAAGATAGGACTCGACAGGAAGGATAAGTGGTAGGGCGAGTGAATGACTGTATAGGTAAATGCATGAATATGATTATGTTAAAGATGACTACGATGACCATACAAATAATAAACTTACGTAGTAGCCTCCTATATTTCCCGGTGGCACGACTTTCACAGGATCCCATGTTATTTCAACATCTGTTGATCCATCACGTGAAACTTTTACATTTGAAGGCCCAGCAGTTGGTTCTGAAGGGATAAATAACGCCTGGACAATAAGCAAGACTCGAAGCTTAAATACGTCAAAAGAAAAAAATGAACTGGAGCAACAATAAATATTATATGTGGAAACAAATTCCTTAAAATGTCTACAGAAAATTGCGGTAATATTAAGTTTTCGAGCAAAAACTTGTCCCACATTGTACTGCAATAGATGGTGGGAAAACTTCCCTTTATTTAAATGAAATAAAAATTCAAATTTCCAGGACAAGCGAGTAATGTCTAGGATTAAGACTGGGCAGCCTGGCAAATCTAATCACGGGCTTTAAAAAACGCTTAAAGAGCAAAATTATTTCCTTTCTTCCCCCTAATTTTGTGCGCTGAAATCATCTGTGGCTGAACTGATATCCTGTTACAAGCAATATGACGTGCCCGTTAACTACTTTTTCGCAAAAATCGCCTGTTTTCATTGTAATCTGTATCTACATTGAATGCGTAAGCACTGGGGTTGACAAGTATCACTCAGCTTACATTGCCCAATATCTAACCATACAGTTCGCTGTTGTTTGATCATTTAGCATTCTAATTCCTCCTTTGCGCACTTGTCCTAAGCACATGAACGCGTAAGTTATATCATGTTACCTTGCTTGCTATTATCCACCCTACATTGGTAACACTCTCATCCGGTCTACAGCTTTTCACGGCATCTCTCCCACAAAATTCAGTTGGCAGGGTTTTTATCATTTACTAGTATTGATATTGGTAATTAACAATGTATAACTATGACGCAAAAACTATTTTTCAAAGTTTACAAAATAGAAAGATACGTACTGTTTTGTCCAGAGTAGAATTTGAAAATCGTTGGATCGGGGCCAGCGCCTTTTTTGTTATATGAACGTACATAGACCTCATACTCTTTGAAGTAGCCAGCACTGGATATCTCGTACTTTGTGGTTGTGCTGCTTACGTTTTTTCGTTCCCACTTGTTTGAACCAACACGACGATAGCCTATTTCATACTGGAAGCCTGGGGCATTTTGATGAATTTTCTTTACAGGCTAAAAATCAAAGTAATAATTGAAAACCCTAAGAATTATGTGAGCTCTAATATTATGTATACTTGGCCAAGAGATTAATGGTGCTGCCATTCTTTATTACCTGTTTTAAATGTACTTAACAACTCAAAACATGCTTCAAGTTTCCACCGTACGCATTAACAAATACGGGGTTCCTTTGATATGGAATTGCTAATGATGAAAGACAATATATCCCTGCCCCTCAAATAACAAACCTTATTATAAAATTCTCCTCGAGTGCATTATATGTGGCAACAAACAACTAACAGTTGACGAGAAAGCTGACTACTGTTCTTTTAGAAAATTTAGGGAGTTTTTAGATTAATTTTGCTTCCACAAAATGATCCCACGTAACTCATACTTTAATTAACGACAGTGTAATATACTCTGAATAAATATTTGACCCGTATTCCCCAGACACCTTTACCATTCATCAAAACTATAGGAAAATAAATTTAACCTGACTGTCATAGTGGTGTGGCATCACTTCAGCCCTGACAATGCAAAAGCAATCACAAATAAATTCAATGCTTGCCAAAATGCAAACTAAAATGACAATACTCACATCCCATACAATGACAAGCTTGTCTGGGTCACTTTTTTCAGCTCTAATTGTTGCTGGATTAAAATGCGGTGCTATAAAATAAATAAAGTAGGTCAAATAAATTTCAAATCAGCGAAAACACTATCTTTAATGAACTACGGTCAACATATTTTTGTGGTGTAAATGCTTAATAATTCGGACCAAGATTAATGATAATAATCATCAAATAAATAAATAAATCCCTAATTGCTGAAAAATTTCTTGGAATTCACTGCTCAGATACCCTCGCTAAGTGTGGACCTGAAGTGCTACATATATGAACATAGTGTGAATTGCCAAGGTTTGTAAAGAGTGCTTGTTACTTGTGCAGAGCCTTAAAAGAAACGGCAAAGAAAAAACCATTACATCATTCATCAGGCTATACAATCAGAATGAAAGAAGAAATATCACTCCATATACAAATACCTCTACCATAAGGAAATTGAAATAATAAAACGGGAAGAATTACATGGGATGGTGCTATTTCAAGTGTGATAATTGATTTTTTTTTCCGGAGACTGCATTGTGATACTTTTAAACATATATTTGATATTTCTATACATAGAGTAGCTTCCTCATTTCATAAGTCGTTAGCATTTTCTGATGTAAGTTTCGCACAATTTTTTTTTCGATCGTCAGCCTAACGATGCGAGAAGTATCACAGAAAATGCTAACGAACAACTATGAAATTTTAAACCTCCTATATCTGAGACTTTTACTGAATTTTGGGTGCTAATTTGGTTTTTTCATTAGTCCGTGTGTGTTGGGTCCTATCAGCATGGTCTTTTCTTTCGTCCACAGCTCTACCTGCCTGACCTGTTGGCGTACGGCGGCGATCGTGCTAGTATACTCCAACTAATATTGTACTCAATGCTGTAACTTGTCAAAAACCAAATGCATTTGGACAGCTTCATTTCGTTAGGTACCTTCGATTTCTAGCAGATATTGCAGTTATGGTATCATGTTTTTAATTCACCTTCACAAACTCCATTGCACGTACTTGGTTGGCCGTGGGTTTTGACACGACTGCCTTGTATACATGAGATTTTGCTCAACACCCACCATTTATAGGGTAGCTCCCCTTGTTTCTCCAGTTTTTAGCTGTTGTTTTATTTACCTTCTAGGATCTTGAAAGTTGCAACGTTTGATCTTTCCATATTAGTGGTGCAGGAAAAACTTTGATGGTTTTCAGATTACGATTTCGTGAAGGTGGTGGGCCATTTGAGAATTAATTCTTGGCTGGACAAAAAATGTCCATTATTACTTTTGACACGTTAAAAAATGGGAGGGTCTGAATCGGATTCCTTTTTTCTTTCTTCCCCCAGTTTGAGGCTCAGTTAATCGTTTCCCAGACGAGTTTTGCTGACTATAGTGCCGATTGTTATGTTATAACATACAAAATCTTTACCCCCTCCCCCCCACCTTCAAATTCATCTGTACGAACGTGTCGACATTTTTAATCTCTGCCGCTGTTGATACTTGCTCTCTGACGCCGGCAATTACTTGAACATAAAATGCTTCAACAAGAATAAACTGCTGCGTATCTCTTTTAAATATGTATATGTTAATTGCATTCAAAAACATTCGTTAGTTGTTGGGTTTTCTGGGTATGGGTGGGGGTGAACGCATAAGCAGCTAGTTTCGAGTTAAGGGCGTTAATATTTATGGAGTTTACTAGCGAGGTGAATGACCCGACTCAGTTATCCCAAAAACTCCCAAGTTCAACTCAACCTGTTCGTATTATAGAGGATAAACTGTATGTTTGTGTATGTGGTGTGTATGTGTGTCTATTGTGTGTAAATATATATATATATATATATATATATATATATATATATTGTTATTTTTAAGAAAGTTACTTTAGTTTTCAGAGGTACAAAAAAGCATATCGAGTAAAATTTGTAATTGCAAATTGGCAGGTCTGAATGAGTTAGACATGATCAAAGGGAAGGAGTTCTACTTATTCTCACTGACTACCAACCATGCATTACTACGAGTTTAGTTTTTATTAGAAATCAAAAGGGGCCACTAAGAACATATTTCTAATGACAAATAAAACGCGACTCATTCCATATTATCAAAAAATAAATAAACATATAAAAATGTTACAAAAGGAGCTTAGACTTTTTAATAATGTTAGCAGTTTTACGGGTCTTTACAGACATAAAAAACGTGGTAGTAATCATCAATTACGTTAAACATGCACGCTGCTTTTCGTCGACCATAGTTAAAAAGTTGCTGCACAATTGTGAACAAGTCTTAAAAACCACGGCGCTGAAAATCCAAACTCTCCTTATATATAGCGACTTAGCTTGCATTTTACAATTGTAAATAACTTCACACGTTTGCTTCCTGACACATATTGACTTTTGAAGCCAACGGTTTGGAAGCTGAATAATGGAAATTTCCTGCTGTCAACGATCAGTGTACTTTTTCAGCGTGGGGAATGTCATCGTAAAAATAGTTAGGTGTTTTTAATTCCATATTTTATTCTCCTTGCGTTTCGGTAAAGCAGTTACCACGGAAAGAAGTAACAACACCAGAGTACTGTTTTCTCCAGGAACGTAATACACACAAAAATACACAAACGAAGATAATGGTGAACGCTAACAATCAAGGTTAAATTGTGGCTTACCTGCCGCTGGAGTGATGCAATTCTTCGGATCTGTTGACGCGCTTGGTTTGCTGGGGCCTACCGAGTTAACAGCACGTATCCGGAAACGAAGCCGAGCATACGGGGTTAACTTTTCCAATTTCATCGATATTGTTGTACCTGGTCGAACAGTATCATTGTAGATGTACCATGAATTTTTATCATCTTCATAATCAGAAGAATATTCGATTATAAAATGACTGATGTAATCTTCATTTTCTGCACCAAGTTGCCAATTAAGCGTTGTTTCAAAATCGCTGCAGTTACTCGAAAGGCTAAGATAGTTTGGTGGATCAGGTGGTGCTAAAATGAAATAAAATTGTATAACATTACATTACATTACATTTAATATATCAAAGCGAAGCATGTAACTTTTACAATTAAACTGGGAGAAATAGCGTAAGTGAAGAGGGTGATCTCTGCTCAATTATCAAATGAGAAGATGATCGATTCTAAAAATTTTTATCCGAACTAAACCTCTTTACGGAGGAAACCAAGATAAGAAGAACAAAAAAAATAAAAGTACCTCTTTGGTAGGATGGTTTCTTCTTTGGATGAAAGTTGGGTTAGAAGAAAAGTAGTTACAGGTGACTTTGTTTTGAGTAATTCCAATAATAACGTTGTCAAATAAATGTAAAAATCTCCAAGTAGATAGATCCCATTTTTTAACGTTGGGGAAGGGAAGGCAATATTTATCAAACTGAAATCCTTTGTACTTACTATAAAGTAACGTACATTAAATAACACTTCTTGGTCCACAATATGGAAATGTGCTAAAAGTAGGACTTAAAGGTGTTTTAACACAAACTGAAGTGAATGTATGAGTAGCAATATATTCAATATTTTTTTCGGTTAAAAATAAATGGTCTGTTACTTTTTTGTCCTATGTTAATTGCAATATTTTGATCGTTTCAGGCCTTTTTTGCTTTTAATCGCTCTTTCACTTGGACGTCGACATGGAGAAGTGTCTTTTGGACCTTCCACGTCCTCCATTGTCGCAGAAGATGTGGAAATTGCTCCTGACTTCAGCAAACCGAATTTTATGGGGTATTTCTTTACCCTGTTAAGCAGCACCAACCACAAGCCGAAGACCCCTTTTTTTCTCAATTTAGAACAAACATTCCTAGTTACCAAAATTCTTCCACAAAAAGTTGCGAATGTCGATGAATAGGTAAAATATAATTAAAAAAGCACCGACAATCCACTAATTAAAACGGAGTATAGTTGCAAAGAAATTACCTGAAACCTGCAACTGCGCATGTGCCCAATCTTCTGACATTAACCCAACTGTCTCTGTATAGGCACGACAGGACCACTTTCCAGCGTCTTTTAATTCAGTTTTTCGGATAACAACAACACGGGCTGGGCCAGTAATCCGTTTTTCTAAAGCCACTCGATCATCGAAGGAAGTAAAAAGTTTTCCATTCTTGTACCACTGGATCTTCAGTTCAAGCTTTTTATCATAGTTGGCATCGCAAAGAAGATAATACGGAAATCCTTCCTTGACAGTTCGCTTTTGTGGACCAACTGTGATTACAGTAGGTTCTATAGAAAAAAATATACATTAATCATAGTTGCCTTAGGATATCAAGTAAATGAAATAAAACCGTCGCAATGTTCGCATTTAAGAGCTTAGAAATAAAGTGCACATAACTACAGTGAAAACGGTTTATGAAGACTACTCCTGGAAAAACGTAATCTGGGATTGAAATAGTTAATTTTTGTAGTTAATTGAGCCTTGGGAGTGCAAAAATAAGTGCAGTGTACTCGCTCTTTTGAACTGGGCATCTGAGGGAGTTCTCTAAGCAGGCTTCGACTGCACAGACAAAATTCTAAAGGGCACTTTAACCATGGAATGACGTTCAAAAAAAACAAATTTTTAGAATAACATTAATGATATTATTTCTCTTACCAAGATGTAAAATTACCTCTTATAATTCCTAATCTACTTAGTAAAAATAAGTCAATATCACTGTGCGCTTCTCCAAAGATTACAGCAATGTTTTCATAATTTCGTAGGGTAAATCAGTTTTTCGATGGCTGCTTCCACCGCTGTAAAACTGTACCCTTTGCTCATATATCGACTTTGCTTACCACTTAAGGTTGTTCTTGATAAGTTATACTTCGCAAATATTGATGGTAGCAGTGTGTGAGAAGAACAAAAAGAGCTCAAAAAACAAAAAAAACCAGATCCACACTTTAACAAACTGTGGATCTGTTTCTTATACAAATATTTTTAAGGAATAAAAATTAAGGGTCGTTGGTTGACGAGATGATAGCTATTGTATACAATCAGTATGTGTTTACACTCTTTTCGGATGTCTTCTGAATGGTCATTACTGACAAATGGCGCTACTAGCCGATTAAATATAATACATTTGCGACGGTATATTAATGTCTAGATAGCTACATATAGCTACCATCTTTGTAGGGGCCTCTCCCTGAATTCGTACACATAGGTTACTATAGCAGCACATCAATCAATACCGTTAAAAATAAACACGTATTCTGAGTCTTCAAAAGTGCCTTTCCACGATGATTTTTAATCTACTTTATGATTTCTATTTTCATATTTCCTGCAAGTTGTTGCTCGTATGGTTAACTATCCGAAATGTAACTCAAACTTTTGACATTAAGATTGGATAAATATAATGTGTGATAATGTCTTATGTCGCTTTTTCAAAGGGTTCAATGCACATTCTACTTTTCTAAACAATTATATATTACCACTGCATAAAGTTACATCGATGACTATCCCAACTGATTATATTGACTGATATATACCTGTCTATTTTTTACGTATTCTTCTACACAGTGCACTTGGGTAGTCGAACAACACAAATATAAGTGCAGCGTATGGCCATAGACATTTACTGATGAAAATACAGTGAAACGTTTCTCGAAAGACGATGTTTAAAACTTACCAACAACTTTAACGTCGGCTACAGATTCAGCAGATCCTCCGACATTCACTGCAAAACATTTGTAACTCCCTGCATCCGCTTCCTCTGTCTTATTTATTTGCAACGAACCATCCTTTAAAATTCTAACCCTGCCAGTTGTAGATACAAGCTTAACACTACCTTTATACCACATTATGGTTGGCTCTGGTCCACCTTCTGGATTGCACTTGATTGTATTGGTACGTCCCCGAAAGAAATACATAGGGTCTGGATAAGAAGCTTTAAATTTAGGGGGAACAGCTGTATGGGGGGTAAAAGGAAGATGATTATAAACCCTGAAGGAACAGTGAAGCAAATTACTTCTAATGTCCCTAAACAATATCACTTCTACTGGACTCTTTGTAAATAAATTGTCTACCTGTATATGCTGTCTGCACATCACTGAAACAAGAAGAGTGCTCCAACGACATTTTAAAAATAGCTTCATTCCAATGTTATGAGAACTAAAGACCAGATACGTCCATGGAGAGAATCTAGTTAAAACTCAGTAAACAGCTCCTTTCAACTCCTTGAGCTCTTAACAAACTTACTAAATAAATGAGGGGTAGTCACTCGTCGAGAGAAAAAAAGAACAAACTGAAAGACCCGCTCTCAATCTTATTGCAATTGAACCATTTGTTATACTTTCTATTCAGTAATGCTTTCATAGTTTATTAATTTTTTTCTCGAAAAATATACTCGAGCACTCTGGGTGCATCTGCGTATGATGTCAGACCAAAAATGTCAAATCGCTTTCCCAAGAATATTCAGTTATACATAGGGATAAGAAAAACAACTTCCATACGACGTAAAGAAAATAATGTGTTTCTTTGAGATCTTAAGGAAAATTTGGAGAAAAGTATTGGTAAGGTTTTAACCTAACCCCTAATGTTAGCCTGCTTGCAATTCGTTTCACAACTGCCTTCCTTTGCCATCATGTTCGGGAACATGTTTTACCATCTTGGAACTACATAAAAATATTATTCTGGATACACTGTATTAGTCCTCCATTTATTTGAACAGGAGATTTTTTCTGGATTTGGAGGGTTTTTTCCTGGCTCAGAACCATATCGGACATAAAGCCACCAGGTGTATGGGGCTAAAAAGAAAAAGAAAAAGAAAAAGAAAAAGAAAAAGAAAAAGAAGAAGAAGAAGAAAAAGAAGATGAAGAAGAAGAAGAAGAAGAAAAGGGGGAAAGGCAGAAAAAAGATTAGACCAAGATATAAAAGTTGATCTTAGACTCGGGTACATTAAGTCATATGATTAGGAAAAGAAGTCAGAGACCAAAGATTTCCACAAATCTAGCTGTCCGAGAAAATAAAATACATTCATAGAAAGATTTCTGGCAACAATGAGCAACAACTGCATAAAGGCAAAAATGCTGAGAGAAAAGAGTCATACGAGAAGCAACAAACTGAGCTAGTACCAGAGAGCTCATTAGAAAACTTTCCATAATTATATCTGAAGAAAAGATTAAAATTGGCTACAGTTCAACGATGAGACATGGGTTTAAGGGTAGCAACAGGACCAGTACCTACTACGTTACAAATACGTCTCTGAACTCGATTGAGAATATCAAGAGGAGGGTGCACCTGTTTAAATGTGACCACAGTACTTCATCCTTGGATGGATGGTAGATTTATTGAGAAACAAAATGGCCTCAGGCATAAGGTACTTATTAGTCTAATACAAAAAACGCCAACCTTTTTAGAAACAGACTTGTAGATTGAATATAACAACCGAAAGAAAGCTACGGAGAAAATGTCTAACCAAGCACGCAAATTGATTAGCATTGCTCAAGAAGAGAAGAAACCACACTCAAGTTAACATCAAAATAATAGTCTGTGAATATTAGTGGTGGATAAAAATTCAGCTTTTTATTGAACCACAAAAGCTGAGTTTTTCCACATCAAAGGAAATCAACCACTTTCTTCCCCAAACTTTCGCATGCTGAAGGTCACACTCGAAATTTCCCGCAAGTTTAAATTGTTCCTTCCGAGTTGCAAAATACAAAATAGTACAAAATAGTATAATTCACGGTGACGTTGATGAATTGAAGCAGATTACCAGGAAGATAATAAATGTAAAGAAGGAAAGATTTAGCCATGGATAGCATCTTGAGGAACGCCAGCATGAATGGAATACCCATCAGATGTAATTCCATCTAGTCTCACACACAAATTTGAACGCAGGGCCAAAGTAATACCCAAGACCATTCCAGAAACCCCATAACTAGAAAGTATTTTAGTCAAGCCACATCTTGTCAGATGCCTTATAAATATCGAGAGCAGTAGCAAGTCCTTTACCAGACTTACCAGCATTGTTTTTAAGTCATTCAAGACCTTACTAATGACAAATAGAAGACTGACAGGTCGATATTTGCTGGGATCAAATAGATCACAAGCATTTTTTCCAAGACTGGGAGAACGTTAGAAATCTTCTAGGAAGGTGAAAAACAAGACTCTTGTGGGCAAAAGGTTGAAAAATTTAGAAAGAAAGGAAGACAGTTCAGAAGCACACAGAATGAATCAACTAGGTCACGTGATAAGCACAAAAGTCACCAAAGACTGTTACTGTGACAATAACAGAGAAAACCTCAGAAGGAGTTCAATACAAGAAACATAGGTAACAAGTGGCCTACAGAAGCGCCAATCTATAGCAAAAGACCTATCCTTAGATTCAAGTTCTTGTAATCTAATAGCTGGAAGATCCTGTCGACCATAGATAGCAAGAACATGAAGATGAGTTGTGGAGTTTAGTAGAAACACAGGTAAATGGCCGTCAATTTAAGGAAACCTTCCACAAAATAATAAAAAAAAGAATACCCCTGACATTATTTCAAGCTAAGGAGAGAGTAATTTTTATGACAAGTTTCTGGGTCTGTGTAATGCCAGTCCTGTATTTCGCGTTTTCACTCTCAAATGAGGATTCAGCCTTGATTTCAGAGTTTTTTCGAACCCTTCTGGCCACCCCCGACGAAGATCTGCAGGGTAGTGGGATGTTATTCTGATAAAAACTACAAAAACACCATTAAAACTCATACGAAGAGCGAAGTAAGCTTTAAAAACAGGTTTTTTTGGTTTCTGAGGTTGGGAAGAAAATCGACACCCCCCCCCCCAAAAAAAAACAAGTAAAAAAATAAATAAACCCTTCGATACTCCTGCAATAATTACAAGTCACTATGGCAAAATAGAAAAGTGAAAACTAAAGAGTGAAACTGTTAAAACTAGAGAACTCTTAAAGAAATGAAATCGAAGCATCGTTTTGGTACCAAAAACAAGCTGCTGCCGGTGTTAAGTGTAGTTCAATGTAGTTAGAAATTACCTAAAAACTAGAAAATAAATATTTTCCTGTCAGCAAAATTTGCATACTACAAAGTAGTTATCTAAAAGAAACAAGAAAGTAGTGTATACCTGCTGTAGTTATGCTAGCTTGACTTGTGATTGCTCCATGAACGTTTCGCGCCAAACATGTAAAAATTCCTTTATCTTCTAACAATACACTTGTTACTTTGACGATGTTCTCCTTTACAATAACACGATCACTAAAATGTAAAACGGAAAGGCCTATCAATCCGTAATAAACATATTCGCAAACGGGGTCCCGCCTTACTGGGCAGTCATACCTACAATTGGAAAAAATCCACTTACAACGCGTGACAAGTTATTAAGCATGACACCCAGTCGAGTTTTGCTACTATGAGTATAGGCATAAACAGCATATATTACTAACTACCTTATTTTCAAGATGAGGTATTTTATCTCCCAAGGAATTCAGGCGGTATATGTAATAACCTTTGTTTCCAAATTTTCCGGCCTAAACACTTGGCAATCGCAAATACCCATAGACTTGGAGCTCTCCTCTTCGCATCCCTCACAAAATCTTCTAGTGTCAACGCATACGCTGGTTTGGCTATACTAAAACACATGGCAACAACTGCTAATCCCTAATTCAGTTACCAAGTGTAGTTGGCCAAAGAAGTAATCAGCCTTTTTGGAGAGTAACCAGGCTTTGACAAATCGAATATTAGCCGTGGTACGTGTGCGTACTCGAATAAATTATCTTCTGTACGTGCGCTTCCAGTTCACTTTCGTCCATCTTGCCTTGATCCAATGTTGAGCTGTCCGATAGCTTTCACTACGCGACAATCGTGAAAGTGACATAAGACGATAATTGTTAAAAATGGAAACAGGTAAATAGCTCATATCGGCATGATTTTCATGACGAGATCTCGTTTTCATGTAACAAACTTCCTTCGAACTTCGCGCGCACACCGGGCGTACACCAAGAATAGAAAAACCTTGTACGTGTGTGGACTTGGAGCGAAATATTTCTATACGTGAAAAAAGAATTTATTTGTTTTGAAGTACGTAACGTAACGCAATTTGTCAAAGCCTGGAAACTGGAATCAAGTCATCGATGTAGCTACTTGTGCAAAACGAAGACCAATCTTGGTCAGGATCAAAGCAAATGGGTGAGGAGCATTAGACGGTAATCTTAGCCAAGTCTCCATTAAACAATATGGTACTTAAAAGACAAGCTACTAAAAGACAGTGACTAGAGGCTACACATTATGCAGCGTCTATCTATTTCAAAAGTAAAATAATATCAAATCAAAAAAAAAAGCAGCACTTACCTTGACACGAGCTGTTTACCGTTTTTATACCATTCATAACTGGCACTTGGTATTGCATCTGCAGTGCAATTTAACGTAGAAGAATCACCAAATGACAATTTTTCTGGCTTTAAAACTTTTACCCAGTCAGGTTTATCTAGAAAATGTCACAAAAAAAAGCTGTGAGAAATATAGCGACCAAAACGTCAAAGACAATTATCAATATTACCTTTCAGGTTAAAAAGTTGAGTCAGACGCTGCTCCTGCCTGAAACGATACATATATAGTATTTAAAAGTATTTTTTAGTAAAAATTTAGTTTTAAAATTTTTACTTCTTTTTGCCAAATAAGCAGATTTTACTAGTATAAGAAGAGAAACAGAACTCTTGGTGAGAACCACTGCGACTTTTTCAGAAAATTCAATGTTGATACAGTCTGACTGGCTGACACCGTAACACTATTGCTTAGGAATTGCTCCACTGTATATTTCACTACAAATACGCATAATTTAGCTACGATGCTATCATATTCTCTAAAGAATTAAAGGATGGGCTATTTACCCCCCTTCCACCCTCAATCAAACAGTGATTTATGAAGGAATAATAAAAAAACACTATTGTACCTTACCAAAGGGAGATTATTGACGGAGGATTTTTAACTGCAGCTTGGTTTACTGGAGTATATATATATATATATATATATATATATATATTATGGAACAGCTGGTTTCATTTTCCAATAAATTTTACTTTTCAGAAGTATTTGGGACCTTAAGACCCAGTACATAAAATATGAAAATAAAATGGAGTAATTTACTCAACAAAAGAAAATCTCCATACAGGAAATCCTAGTTGTAAAAATAAACAATAAAGCCTTGGTCTTCTTTCAAATATCATGGAGTCATCCCACTTTGAATATAACCATTATCTCGATATAAAGTACATTTTGTATAGTTAATAAACAAACGAGTGCATCTATTATTACTGTAAAACCAGAAAATTGTACCTCTGATATAAATATAAACTACAAATCATNATATATATATATATATATATATATTATGGAACAGCTGGTTTCATTTTCCAATAAATTTTACTTTTCAGAAGTATTTGGGACCTTAAGACCCAGTACATAAAATATGAAAATAAAATGGAGTAATTTACTCAACAAAAGAAAATCTCCATACAGGAAATCCTAGTTGTAAAAATAAACAATAAAGCCTTGGTCTTCTTTCAAATATCATGGAGTCATCCCACTTTGAATATAACCATTATCTCGATATAAAGTACATTTTGTATAGTTAATAAACAAACGAGTGCATCTATTATTACTGTAAAACCAGAAAATTGTACCTCTGATATAAATATAAACTACAAATCATGAGGAATACGAGGTAGTTTTATGATTAGCTTACATTGCACTGATAGAACACATTCCCTTGAATCTTCTCCTTCAGAATTTATCGCAACGCACTTTATTTTTCCTGCATTTTCCTTGCCTGGTTTGTGAAGAACCAAATCAATACCATCACTTTGTAATGCATAGCCATCAAAATTTAGCTGAGCTCCCTTTACTTTTTTTATTTCAACACCATCTCTATACCATTTTATCATTGGCGTTGGCCTGTTATAAACAAAATTAAATGGCAATAAATTTACCAAAATGAAAAACATTTATCTATATAATAACGTAAAAGTGCAAATGCCAATGTTTATTACAATGTATCTCACCGGTGAAGTTCTTTTGCAGTTTTTGTTTTTATCTGGATACTTACCTCCTATCCAATACTACTAAAATCGAAGCAAAAGAAGCATTACCCTTTCCTATCAGCTTAACACGGTACTTCGAATTTTCTCCTTTTTTTCGGCTGTTACTAATATCAAATGCTCCGAATTTTTTTATTAATCATTTACCAATCCCTCAACAGGCATCGGATACCCTATAAGTAATTTTATGCTTGGAAGGGACTAAGTCATTGCTAAAAACTGATGACTGACTTCGGTCAAAGGTGACTGGGAAGAATGTGATAGAGCACATATCCAAATTATGATCAATGCAAGTAGAATTTTCTTTTTATATTTATATGGGAAGTATATAAATGTTGCCCAAAACGGCAAAGGTTTAAATTGCTGGTAAAAACATCCCAGGCCCTAGTAAAAGAGCTCTGGGCATCCAAAACAACTTTCCATATTCAACTAACACCATCTTGATCACTGTACACATACTTTAGCCACTAACATGTAGTTCCATTTTTCTCATACTGTTCACAAAATCAAAACTTATACTTGTTTAAAAAATCTTCGGTCAAAAATCTGTTTAAATGTTTCCAAGAAGCTAGCAAAATGCTTACAAATTGGAACAGTTAACCTTCTATAACGTCACTCTATTTCCATGTCTTCTCTACTCCAGGTAAAAAACGTTTTTCGTATTTCAAAATATACCCGCTGACGACAAAATGAACTCGGATGTTTTTTGTTACTGACGTTACCAGGCTGGCGGCTAAGTATCAAGGGTCGTATGACTCAAATGTCTTTTGTCACCTCTAGAATACAATTTAGGTGTTGTCCACTGCAGGCCAAAACCTTTGGCATCAATTGGCATCAATCACTTTCTCTATAATGGAGAGGGGAGCAGAAAAGGCTCACTAGCGCAACTGAAATTGTACCAAAACTTTTGTTCTTCACGAAGCGTATCCTTAGAACTAATATTGCCTGTGCTATGAATGACGTTTCTATCCAGTTAAAATCAACGTCAATGATTTTAACTGGACACTGGAAGATGTCATCAGATCTAAATGTCTCTGCGAAAGTATTTGAGAAACTCGCAAAATACAAGGATTTGGAAATAGAAATTGAAAAGATATGGCACCTTAAAACAAAAACTATTCCTGTTGTGGTAGGTGCTTTGGGTTTGTAAAGAAAGGAACTACTGAGTATCTTGACAAAATTCCCGGAAAACATTCTCTTCAAGAAGTGCAAAAAATTGTATTGAACAATACAGCTCATCTTTTAAGAAGAGCGCTTTCTATCTAAAATTATATTCTGCATCAATTTTTTTTCTTTTGAATTTTATAACCTTTTGTACATTTATTGTAGGATTGATATTCGTAAATTGCCTATTTTGACTTCTGTATTTAAATTTTTTATACTTTTTTATACTATTTTTTACCCTTACAAACAATTTTTCCCCACAAATAAAACCTCCAATTTCACTCACCCTAGGTCACTGGTAGTGACCTGGTGTTTGATCTTAACAAAGCAAATCAAAGTAAATAATAATAATAATAATAATAATAATAATAATATCTGTTTTAGCCTTGTTTGCTGGAATATGTTCCTACTATCAAAGATGCAAAAGAATTTAACTAAAATTCATATCAACTTAACACCATTGGGTCTAAAGGATCTACTGATGGTCACCGTGCAAAATAAAAACAAATGGAAAGAGCCAATTCGAAAGAAAGAAGTTACCTGCCAATAGCACCACACGTTATTCTTTTCCCTTCACCTCTCATGGCAATTTCGTTTTCTCTCATGTAAGCCATTAAAGTTGGTTTTTTCTTTACATCTATTGCTGTTAACAAAATAAATATTGAATTAATTCCCTGAATGCAATTAACTATATACCGTAAAACTCCGAATACAAGATCCCCCCGAATATAAGCCCATGGGTTTATACTTGGATTAAATACAGAGAGAACGTTGTAGAAAAACATCTTTTATTCTAACATCTTGTATTCTTTTAATGAGTTTCTGACGGTACATTTATGAATCTTGGGTCCATATATATAATAACTACAGGGGAGTTCAATGCTTCCCCCGAGGACCGATGTTCCCTCTGGTGCTCGTCGTTTTTCTTCTGTAATCGTCGTTTCAATTTGATATAACTTCCACTGTTTCATCAAAGGAAACAAATTTTCTTCCAGTGCTTCTGGAACATGTCCTACTGCAATATCTTTGGACTTTACAATGATTGCGTTTTTGCTGTACTTATTGTCCGGTTCAAGAGAACATTCTAGTTCTTCATTCACTTTGTAATTGTGGTCGTAAACATGGTGACCCTTTACTCTTGATTTTACTTGATCTAAACACGCCAATGCCATGTTTGCTTTCCTGTTGTGTCTTTCTTGTCACTTGATCAACTTCTATTTATTCGAATGTTTGACGTTCGATTACGTAGCTTAAAATCGAAACTTATTCGCGTTGAGAAACAAAACTTTTACTTGTTGATGTTAAAATGGCTGATGCAAAGCAAACTCGTAGAACTTTTTCTCGTGAGTTCAAACTTTCAGTTGTGTAATGGTTTTATTCAAATAATAAAAACGTGTTGCAAACATTGAACCACTTTAAAATTGATCGTAACCAAGTACAAACATGGATCAAAGCCGAAGAAAAGATAAAAAAACCAAAAAAAAAGAGTATGAATGAACATGGTCGTAAAGCATATTTCCCACGAATGGAAGAAAAGTTAGCGCAACAGTTCGACGAACAGAGGAAACAAGGGAAAACAGTGAAAAATAGTGGTTTCTACCAATAGCCAGAAAGATTATGAATGAAGAATACCCGAAGAACATCGTCTTCAAGTATTCCAACAGGTGGCTTAATGGTTTTTGAATATCTCTTCGTCGTAAAATGCACATGGCACAAAAATCTCCAGCAACGTTAAAAGACGCCATACAGAAGTTTCATGCGAAGTTGTTAAGAGAACGAATCCGAGGCACGTTTCAACTGGGAGACATAGCAAACATGGATCAAATACCTCTGCCCTTTGTTCTGGATGATGGTCGCACATACGAGACTACAGGAGCTGAAGAAGCATGGTGTAGTAGAGGTGCCTCAGGCCGTGACAAACGGCAATATACAGTGCAATTAACCGTGTTCGGAGACGGTGTATAACGAGTTAGACCAACGTTGATGTTTCGAGGTGAAGGCAAAAGAATCAACCCAGATGAGAGACGTAGCTGGGATAAAAAGGTAAACGTGTACTTTCAAAAGAGCGCTTGGTGTGATGAAGTCATTATGAAAAAATGGACAAGTGATGAATGGTGTAACATCTTCACCAATCCGGCAACGCCAGGTTCAAGCGGGAAACTATTGGTTGCAGATGTGCACAAGGCCCAACAAACCGATGAAGTCAAACGTCTATTGCAGAAAAATAATACAGTTCTCGTCAACATACCACCAGGGTGCACCAGCCGTGTACAACCACTTGATGTTGTTCTGAATAAGCCCTTCAAGAATCTCGTTAGAGAACAGTTTGAAAAACATCTTGACGAGAATTTAAACGATTATGTTGAGGGAAAACTCACAGCGTCCAAACGGAGAATTCAAACTACAAATTGGGTTGCCATTGCATGGGAAAAACTTATGCAGGGCAAAGAGATGGTTATTCGTTCGTTCAAAAAATGTGGAATTACCACAAACGTTGACGGATCCGAAAATGATAAAGTAAACATACGGGGATTAGAAGGGTACAAAATGCCGTTACGTGAAGAAGAGTATCATCTGGAAAGTGAAGATGAAGACGATGAATCTAGTGACAATGAAATGGACGAAGATGAAGACTTAAAAGATGGGGAGTATGAGCTTGACGATGACACTGAACAATGAATATGTTATATTATTATGTTATGTTACATTTTTAAACATCATACAAAATAAATGTAGTGGTTGTTATTAACACAAATGTTGTTACGTGTATAAGCCCCCCTGTATATAAGCCCATCAAAAAGGCCTTACGACTTAATATAAGCCCAGGGCTTATATTCGGAGTTTTACGGTATTATATTAAAGTTCTAACTATACATGTTTTATGAAGTAGATAATAATACTGTTATTATTGATATTTTCTGTTAAAATAGGTTTATATTTGTAAGGTTTCTTGTTTCTTCCTGCTGGTCATAAAGTCGAGTAATTCTGTTTCTTGTCATAATTGTCGCTTAACAACTTAATGCCAGTTTTCCATAGTAGCATGGTTTCTACACAAAAGCATCTTCATCACAAACAGCCCTAACAAGAAACGCCTTGCTTCAATCTTAAAAGTAACAAAGTCATACTTAATAACCTGACATCAAGACTTCCACGGGTCTCACTTACCTAATAGTCCATATAATGTTCTTACAACTAATCAATGTTTTTTTTATCATATAGTCACAATCATCAAATCCTGAATTTAACACGAGTTTCTTATTGAATAACTGTTATTTTCAAACCCTGTTGTAAGAAATCAACCCCCAAAATTTGATTTAAACATCCATTGCCAGATATTGGCCATTCATGGACAGGGTTTTTAAGTGTTCCATCAAAATGTCTTTTTCTGCCTCATTATTTTATCATTTCTGAGGCAAATTTGGACAAAATTAATGAATACCAGTTAAAAGAAACATTGGCCAACTTTACAACAGTTATCACACACAAAAACCTTCAGCCAAAAAAGTTAAGACAGAGGAAGTAAATTCTTACTTTTTGTAAATTGTATATTGATAAAAAAGCGTTTATTGATAAAAGCGGGTAGCGGGGTGGAAAACATTTCCACCAATAGGAGTTGTAAGGCGCCTCCTTCCCTCCGCTAGCCTGTGGGAGACCCTTGGGCAAGGTCGAGTACCCACTTAGCCCCCCGATCAGGGTACGTGAAGTCATGGCAGGCAGGTGACGGATGGACTGATGAGCAACTGGAGAGTACTTCCAGAACTGGTCAACTTCTCCTTTGTGTTAGGCAGATGATACCAATTCAGGTA
>RDPX01000161.1:656967-681865 GCA_003991215.1 Morbakka virulenta
TAACAACTTAATGCCAGTTTTCCATAGTAGCATGGTTTCTACACAAAAGCATCTTCATCACAAACAGCCCTAACAAGAAACGCCTTGCTTCAATCTTAAAAGTAACAAAGTCATACTTAATAACCTGACATCAAGACTTCCACGGGTCTCACTTACCTAATAGTCCATATAATGTTCTTACAACTAATCAATGTTTTTTTATCATATAGTCACAATCATCAAATCCTGAATTTAACACGAGTTTCTTATTGAATAACTGTTATTTTCAAACCCTGTTGTAAGAAATCAACCCCCAAAATTTGATTTAAACATCCATTGCCAGATATTGGCCATTCATGGACAGGGTTTTTAAGTGTTCCATCAAAATGTCTTTTTCTGCCTCATTATTTTATCATTTCTGAGGCAAATTTGGACAAAATTAATGAATACCAGTTAAAAGAAACATTGGCCAACTTTACAACAGTTATCACACACAAAAACCTTCAGCCAAAAAAGTTAAGACAGAGGAAGTAAATTCTTACTTTTTGTAAATTGTATATTGATAAAAAAGCGTTTATTGATAAAAGCGGGTAGCGGGGTGGAAAACATTTCCACCAATAGGAGTTGTAAGGCGCCTCCTTCCCTCCGCTAGCCTGTGGGAGACCCTTGGGCAAGGTCGAGTACCCACTTAGCCCCCCGATCAGGGTACGTGAAGTCATGGCAGGCAGGTGACGGATGGACTGATGAGCAACTGGAGAGTACTTCCAGAACTGGTCAACTTCTCCTTTGTGTTAGGCAGATGATACCAATTCAGGTATAATGGCTAAGACTATCCACTCAGTATGAGCACTGCCCCTATAGAAAGTAATTGCAGCCTACTACAGGTACACTACTGCAAAGAACACCATGGTTAGACAATTCAATTCAAAAAGCAGAGAGAACTGGAGAGCCATGGTCATCGATGTCTGCGCAAACAGACCTGATACCTGAAGAAGAAGATATTGATAAAAGTGGTGTCATTTAAGCTGAGTAAATTTATTTTTGAAAATAAAAGTGGTATGAAGAAAGATGAGGCTCGAAACATACAAACACATCAATCAATACTGTTTTCTAAGATTTTTACCTTGAAAGTTATGTTCACAATCTTTGAACCCTAAAAAAGTGTTATGGAGTTAACAACCAAGGCCTCCTCACAGTTATTGGCTCACAATATGCATATTTTAACTGGTTTTAAGGAAGCCCAGGTGACAGTTGCAAATGTAAAATAAACACCTGTTAGTCATTATTTAAATATGGGTCAACACATCAAAGAGTTATTATTACTATTATTATTATTTTCATTATCATCGACATAAAAGTAAAATTTATATAGCTCAAATTAACCAAGTCCAGTCCATTCTCCCTAGGCCAAAGGATTCAATGCTATGTCTGGGCAATGAAAGGACTAACATGGCAAATGTAACGCTGTAAAATCTGTATGATACTGCTGTTTAATTCTGTTACGAGTTTAATTAATTATAGAAAAATATCTAATCAGATTTAAAACAGTCCAATGAAATATGAAAAATCATGGGCACCCTTATGAAAAGAAAATGGCACTTGTTCAACAACAACAACAACAAAAACCAACTAAAATAATCATAGTAGTATGATCCATAAAAGTCGACTATTTTTTATGAAAAGGATCTATAGAACCAACTGATTTCAGGATGTTAGGTACACCTCACCCACTAAAGCTTGAAAAATTTTGTGTGTCTTTTAAATAACTACACTGGTTTTTATTGTTTTTAAGTTTTTATTTACCACAAACATAAAATGAAAAATGTTTACAAATGTTTAAAAAAAGAAAGGCCTATAAAGTCAATAAATTACAATTTAAAGTTGATTTACAAACTTTTGTACGAATTAATACTAAAAAGATTGTTGCATAAAAATATTACAATTTGAATTAAAATAAAAATAATGACAGAAAAAAAATGACCCCTAATTGAAGTGGCAGGGGTAACATTAAAAGGTCAAACTGACCTTATTTCCATAATTATCCCTTTGAAAATATAGTTATGTTACTTAAGTTAGTAGGGTAAGTGGTGCATGATTTAATCAGTTGCAAAGAGTCTCTGGTCATATGTTGGAAATAGCAAAAACAAAATACAAACAGCAGCATAATCTTGTAAATGGTTAAAGCAGAATATAATTTACCAATATTCTTGAAGGAAAAATGGAAACAGCTTATAAAAACTGAAAATGAGTGCAAGGGTTGCTACAAATAGGAAAGTGCATTAATGAAATGAAAAAAATGGGGGAAAGGTACAAGAAATTGAATAAAAATTGTACCATTACTTTTGTGAGGCTGCAAAAAGATAACTTAATAATGGAAATATCTACTTACTGCCAATACTTTCCAAAACATATGTTCTTGAAGACTCATATATTCCATTATTATACATAAGGCAACTAAATCCTCCTGATGACATGAAATAATCTATATCCTTTGGAAGTACATGTGCAAAAACCAGATCACCTGACCTTGTGACAAAAACACGCCTGTCCTGTTGAACCAAAAGTACCGTTTGTTTCTTACGTATTTTCCCCCAGATGTATATTTCTGGTCTTGCTGGAGAATGGCTGGGGCATTTTATAACCATATCTTTTCCAATAGTAACTTGAACTGTCAATCTGTCAGCTGTTGCTTCATTTGGTGGCAAAAACTTTCCAAAAACTGTGTAAAAATAGATTAAAATTGTCATGAATTTGTCACAAAGAAACAAGTAAGTGGATTGCTGAAAACAGTGAGTTTTCATCCTCATATCTGGTGCTGGATTAGCACAATTTCATACAGGATTCAATGCTCACAGGCAACCCTGACATGTTCTTAAGAAAATGTCATAAAAATAATTTGCAACATGTTCCAGATTAAGACACCAAAACAAATAGTACTACTTGTGGAAATAAATCCACAAAAAACAGCCTGAATCTAGTCTCAATCTTGAGAAATCTCTGTAGAAAGAAAAGTGTAATTTTAACAAATACAACAGAAATGAGTACTTTTTTCAATACAAAATTAACAAAAGAATCAGAATTGCTTGCTTTAGTGTCATTCACACATCTCAAATATCAATTAATGGTATGGAAAAGACCTAAATCTCCCATGTTCTGTATATCAAAAAGGTCTTCTAGACAACTATTCAAGTCACAATCTATTAAGAATACTAAATGAAAATGGTGGGTACAATAAAATAAACAACTGAGGCTCTTTTTATTAATACAGTGATCTGTTGGGTATTATGTAGCTACTTTTTAGCCAGCTCTACTAATATTTAAAAAATACACTAATTCACGTATTACTTTTATCATTTTGTTGCTTTTCATTGACTGATACAAAACCACTTGTGGGTAGTGGTGACAGTTTGATATGTTTATTAAGTTTTAGGAGCAATTATTGTACTGATACTGGAAGCAGAGGTAACATTTTTTAAATGAATGTGGAGGTACTTGGCTCTATTCTTGAGACCTTGCTATCAACAATTAAAAATAACTAGATGCCAAACAAAATATGTGGTTTCAATTCCAAACCCAAAAGTTATGGTAGCAAACATGAAAGAAACAACAGGTTTATTTCAAAAAAAGTCTTCTACAGTCACTTCCAGTATTCAATCAAGGCACTCTAGGTTAGATATTAGTACATCTACATAGTAATCAAGAAATGACATCCTGTGTTTAAAAAAACAGAAAAAATAACTCAGGTAAAAATTTGGATTCTACATACTAAATACTTCCACCTTCAGCTCACTCAGGGCTGTCCCATCTGAGTTGCTTGCCAAACATTGATAATTTCCACTATCCTTGATGTATTCAACCTTGGATATTGTTAGCCTCTTCTCCTGAATACGTATCCTCCCATTGTCATCATTATCTTTAAGAACCTTTCCATCTTTTCTCCAAGAATAGTTTGGTGTAGGTGTGCCGGTAGCAAGACACTCTACAGTAAAAGTATCTCGAAAAACAACGTTTTCAATTGGATATTGAGACACAATCATCAAATTGCTTATTTCTGGTGGTGATCCTGATTAAATTAAAAAAAACACAAAAAACTACATTACATTTTTATATACAGGGCATCCACACAGATCTAAAAAAAACTCTTGATGACTTCCAGGACAAAATATAAAATTTCAGGGCATAAACAATAAGAAAGTCAAGCTTGACATTGCTAATTCTAGGCAAGCTATGTGACAACACTTGAAAATGTTACACTCATCTTATATCTGTCATTCATAACAGCCCCTAGAAACTTTGATAGCAATCAGGAGATTCCATAAACTTTTGATAAGGCTTAAAACTAATATAAGACTAAAGCTTAAGGATACTTTTAAAGTGACAACAAAGCAAACTTTAGTATAAAAAAAATTCAAGATAGTAAAAAAGCCATTGTCTAAAATGCATTTTGCTTTGTACTTGCAAGCTAGTTACAAAAAAAAATGCATAAATTTCCATGCCTATGAGTTAAAATTTTGTGAAAATATAGAGCCTGGAATAGCAAAAGTTTCGAGAACATTGTTAGAAAATGTAAACAACATTAATATACCTCCGGGTTAACTTTTGACAATGTTTAAACATTGGATTGCCCTGAGATTACTTAAGATTACTGTTACTAAATCTTGCTTAATTTTTTGAAAACAGGAACAAATTACAAAATTCCTTTATCAAAGCAACCACAAGCAGAATGTGTAAAGCTAAAAATTTCTTGTTGTTAAGCTGACAGAAAACTTTTTTTCTACATCAGTCAAAACAATACGACATGTTAACAAAATCTGAAATACCTAAGGTGAACTCTAAATAAATACAATAAATAACTAACATCATCACCTACTTGTTCTGGGTAACAACACAGTAGAGAGGTTACACAACAACTTGGACTCGAGGCTTCTCAGAGCAACAACAATAATTTTTACAAATTACAACATTGCTTTTATACCAATGTAAAACCATCAAGACCTATGTTTAATGTATCAATAGCAACAAAATGTGTCAACTTTAGACTTCTGTAGCCTCATTTAAGGCTTTTTTTGTAGATTCATAACTTCAACTTTCAATTTAAAAAATAGCTACAGATCTTTGTACACTGGAATCTTCTCAAAACTACTGCTTCCATTGATTAAATGTGGATGTAAACTGGGTCACAAAACTAAGATGAAAATATGAACATGTTTGTGCTTTAAAGTTTCAGAACAACAATGAAGAGCTCTTACCTATTTCCTTTTGTTCATTTTTTTAAAATGATAAATAAGCCTTAACAGTGTAAAAATAAATGATCTCAAGTGTTTAGCTTTCTTAGTGTAAAAATCTTTCAAATCATGCAATCTGATGTATCAAGTCTTTATTTTTCTTTCCTTTACTAAGATTTCATCTCAGAATATCATATAATTCATTTTTACTTTGGCTATTGGATGTTCTTTTAAATCCTTAGGAGCATCCAGCTCTTCAGCAATAGTTTTGAGCTAAGCCTGAACCACACTCAAAATATGCTTCATCAGCATATTCTTTCTATAGATTCATAAATAGATGCATAGATTTGCAAAAACAACTCAGGACCACTGCTTCTGTTATTCTCGTACACTTAACTAGGATGTGCATAACAGGCACTTAAGCAAAAATTATGCAAATAAATTTTGTCTGGAGTGCCCACTTACAAAAATACCAACATACAAACAAGCACAAAGCTCACTCATCTACTAACATCTTAAGTAACCAAAAAAGAAAAGAAAGAAAATACCAAAATTATTGTTCCAGAGCCTTTTTAGTCATTCTCTTGACCTTTCCAATGAAACATTGTGTGCTTTAACTGATTTCCATTTTTCATTCTGTTTTTCCAAAAAGCATTTGCTTTAGTTAGGAATGTAAAATTCTTTTTCCTCTCTACTTTCAACTAATATTCCTATATTTGGTTACAGCACTATCAGGAGGACTGATACTATTAAACAATTCCTTCTTTTCCTTCTCATCATTTCATACTATTTCATCATTAACTGATTTTCTTTTCTTGGATTTCTAAGACAAGACTTCAGTTTCACTTCCCTTTTTCTAAATAGCTATTTTGCAGCTCAGTAACCATTTTTGTCCATTTTGAAATATATTTTCCTTTGGAGAGAGATGCTCACACATGGTCCTATGGCAAATTGATGAAGTTTCCATGTTTCAGCCAATGACACACTTTTAACATCAAAGCTTCTCTCTTAATATTGGTCGGACCATGAGATACCCCAAATACAATTTTATAGACTTTCCACGCAATTACATAAATGGTATCACATTGCATTTAACTAAACATAAAGCTATCTAAACATTCATTATATTTATTGAAGAAAAACTTTTCTTTACTAGTAGCCACAACTATTTCCTAATATTCTGGTTCTACCATATCAGCTTTTGCAGCAGAGAGATTGTTTAAATCATATAGCCTTTGGGTCATTTTCCTTGCTCTCACAGTGCTCAGCACCATAAATTATTTCTGTGGATGATAAGCAAACACCATTTTGTACAATGGAAATTTTAATGGATCTCTCCTTGATTTCCTCAATGAATTTGAAAAGAACTACAAAAAATTTAGGACATCATAATATGTGTACACATCAAAAACTGTTTTTACCTAGTGATTCTGTCATCTTCACTGAAGCTTTGTGGTAAGCATTTTCCTTTACAGCATTGAATAGTATTCCAAACAAACCATGTTTACTTTAATGGCTTCAATAATCATAACATGAAGCCATAAGGTAAATACTCTTTGCCTATAAATCTTTGTTGACCACATTGCCATGCTACATACTTTTTGAAACTCTTTCACATATAATTCCCAACCTTTGTCCATTTATTCCATGCCTTTTCTGAATGCCTCTAACCCCCCCCTCCCTTTCTCACACACACACACAAACACAAACACACACTCTCTCACTCTCTCAAGAGTCAAATATAGCCAAATGAGTATATAATATATATATTATATTATATTATATATATAATATATCACTCTGTGTGTCTTTCTTTTTTCCTCTCTCTCTCTCTCTCTCTCTCTCTCAAATCCACTTTCTCCAACATGGATGAGATTACATTTCCAAACTCTTGTACTCCAGTTACATCCACACCTTGTACCATAACAATTTTTCACCAATGTCTCCTCCACTTACTCAAGTGCCTCTTCTCTCTGAGGCATGTCTCCAACATATCCAAATACTTTCTTGAAAAAAATGCATGCCAAAAAACAAGTGTTCAAAAATTTCCAAAAAAATGATACTGTTAAGTGTTATATCTCACTTGAAAACATAAAAACTATGTTAATGAATATGAGTGAACTAATTTACTTACTCAAAAAAGTATGTACAGTGTCAGTCACTGACATTAGAAATTAAAAACATGCTTACCTTGCCCATATCTGATGCTTGCAACAAATAATAGCAATGGGAGCCAACGCTTAACCATGACTGAGACTTTGCTAAAAAGGAAACATTTACAAACAAAAAATGTTAAAAAATACCTTCCTAATATCTGGAATTACCTGGAAACTTTTTTTAAGTTTTCATTTACTTATAACTATAAATGGTCAAATTATATAATTTGTTTACAAAGAAATAAACCCCTCTCTCCTGCTGTCTTAGTTTAAGAAAAAATTAAAAGGCCTTGAAATTTTTAAAAAATACATATGTACTGCTTTCAAATAAGTTTTGCACTTAACTGGCACTTAATAGTTAGTGCAGTTGCACTGTAACCGCGAGGCTGCAGATTTAGTTCCTTAGGTGGCCAAAAAGACTTTGGAACTTCATAAATGAAAAGACATTGGTTGGTATCAGCAAGGACACCTGGCCAAGAAAGTACTCACTGGGCATCATCTCCACCCAGTTACTTTGAAAAATGACATTAAAACAAGAACAAAAATAAATAAATTACTACTACTACTACTACTACTACTACTACTAATAATAATAATAATAATAATAATAATAATAATACAAAATTAATAATAATACACTGGAAACTTTGTGGAAAATATGCTGTTATCAGCTAAATCCAGGAGTGATTGAAAATGAAGCTGTTAAGATTCCTTGGTACATAAAGTGTAACAATGTCATTGAAGCCTGCAGAAGATACACTTTCAATGTAAATAACACAGATAAAATGTGTGTTATTGTCGATATTGACTGATGAGTATATGATAATGAACTGGAAAAAATTTAAAAATAACAAAACTTGATAAAGGAGATTGGGAGGATGATANGTATAATAATAATAATAATACAAAATTAATAATAATACACTGGAAACTTTGTGGAAAATATGCTGTTATCAGCTAAATCCAGGAGTGATTGAAAATGAATCTGTTAAGATTCCTTGGTACATAAAGTGTAACAATGTCATTGAAGCCTGCAGAAGATACACTTTTAATGTAAATAACACAGATAAAATGTGTGTTATTGTCGATATTGACTGATGAGTATATGATAATGAACTGGAAAAAATTTAAAAATAACAAAACTTGATAAAGGAGATTGGGAGGATGATAATGGTTCAAGTTATTCCAATAAGTGTTGGGGCATTATGCAGCAAATTGAAAGGTTTTAAGTCTAATGCAGACAATCTGGAAATTTTAAAGAAGGCTAGCTTTATTCAAAAGACATCATTGCTTAGGATTTCTATTAAGGAAAGTGCTATAAATATAAGGAGAGGAAATGGTGTTTGCCTTAAGTCATCCACTATGACTTAATCAGTTTTATAGACTGGTAATTCAATCAGCCAGTGCCTGAAGCCATTTAAGATAATAATAATAATATGATGGTGATGACATGCATCATGATTGATATGAGTGTTCCACATAAAATAATGTCTTTATCAAAGGAAGGGGCAAGCTATCTAAGTGCCACAATGTGAAAATTGTGGTCACCACAATATGGGGGCTAAAGACACCATCAGTACCTGTTGTAGTTGGAACACTGGGACTTATAAAAAAAAGGAACTGGACAAACAAATCCATTAAATATCTAGCAATCCAGCAACTAAAGAAACCCAGAAAATAGTCCTGTTTAGTGGTGCCCACATAATTTAAAGACTATCCATTATTTGAACACTAAAACTGCCTCACATTCATCACTTGCATTCAGTATTCTGGTTATGAATTACAAGTTACAGTAAACTATAATTATAATGTAAACTTTTAATTTTGTTCAACCAAACACATACAAATTACAGACCTTACTAATCAAGAAAGTTTGCATTGGCTTGCCTATTTAACAAAATTAGTAAAACAATAACAGTTCAGGGGTTCTCCAAGGATGGTTTCTATGAGTAGTATGTAGTTCAAATGATTATATTGGGAAGTCTGGTGGAAAGAATGCATTTGTGTTTGTTGTCAATGTTAAAAGCATTGGACATTTCACTGAAAGTAATATAAAACTGTGTAAATACACCTACAGAGCTAATGGAAAGATTTATGAAGCTAACTCTCAAAAAGCTGGAATGTAAATCACAAATCAATAGGCAGTATTTTTTCAGATTTGTGAAAAGCATTTTTTTTCGGGTATGTTTCATACACTACTGTCTATTCAAGTATGTATACCTGCTTTTATGGTGCAACTAAAAGCAAATAATAATAGAATAGTAATAAAAATTAAAAAAAAAATTTAAAAATTACAGTATTAGAAGTAATAATTGTAATAATTTTAACATTGAATAAAACTATTTTTATTCCTTGCACCAATGTTAAAAATCAATCTGAACACATAAACAAAAAAAACATATTTTGTAAATAATCAGATGCATAAATAAGAAAAACTAACTTTACAGTACTCAGAGTTCCATGTCTTTCACAATCTTCAGCTGTACACAGATCTGTGTACAGCTGAAGATTGTGAAAGACATTAAACTCTGAGTACTGTAAAGTAACAGTTTTTCTTACTAGTACATCTGATTATATGATAGCTCCTACATTTAATGTGGTAGAGCACTGTTGTTGATGACATTTCATATTCATTTGTTAATATTTTGTAAATATATGCATCATAAGTCTACATTGAGTCCAAGTTTTTAATGCTCAAATCTTAATCCATTTTCATGATAATCAGTGTTTCTATTATATTTTCCATTTGTATAAATATTGGTAACAATATTTACACAAATGACATTTTAAACTAATATGCTGTATATACTTTATTTTAACTTAGTACTTAATTTAACTTGCCCCACATTAATAACATTAATTCTAAGAGGAGCTGTGGCTTAAGGGTTAATGCAACTGCACAGTAACCACGAGTTCCAGGTTCGATTCTCCAAGCTGGCAAGGAGAATTTGGAATTTTACAAAGAAAAAAGCCATTGGTTGGCATCAGGAAGGGCATCCGGCCAAAAAATTCCCTCTAAAGGGCATTTCATCCAACACATGCTAGCATGTAAAATGGACATTAAACCGAATATGATGATGATGATGAATTCTGTTAAAGTGGTTATCCTCCATAAACATTTGTGATAACAATGGTTTTGCACTAAGTTTACTACCATTTTTTGAAAGAAAATCTTCGAAACACAAAAAAGCAAAGTAATTTTGACAGAACTGGAACCATAATACCATAAATTAAAAAATAAACAACCCAAAATAAGGTACTTAGCATTACAGGCACATACCTCAACATCCTCAATAGATCTTTTAAATGCCAAAGTAAAGTCCTCTTGGTTTGCCTTAGACAAGGCTAGATACCACTTCTATACTAATATGCTTAAATCTAGAACTGGTAGTCAAGGGAGAAATAAACAAATTAGACATCCTGTGGCCAATTTTGTCTTTAGTACACCAAGAATGATTAGAAAGATACTATATATGTTGCAAATTTTATTTAATCTGGAAACTATACATGCTTGGCATTAATTCCTTGACAATTCCCTGCAAGATGATTTTTCTTGTGCACAACTACAGCCTTTAATAGGCAAATGTCCAAGTATTAATCAGGGTTAAGAGGTTAATCTTGACAATGGTCATGTCAGTAATAATCCCACTAGCACTATCATTTCCATAATGTGCTGTCAAGAGGAATAATTTAGAATAGCAATGGTTCAGACAGCTAGTTTATCTCTGACTTTCTTTGTTAAGCCTGGTATGTTCCTTAGGCATTTTTAAAGCCTAATATACCTTAATTGTTCAAGAGTAGTTAACAATGAAATCATTTTACCAGATTATCTGTGGTGACAGCAGCATTGTTATACAAAACAAAAAAATGTGCCACAGCTTTGCCAATGTATAGATGTACCAATGCACAGATGTCATAAAATCTAGCACCCAGGTCAGTGTGTTCCAGCCACTTGTTTAGAAAAAAAGTACACAAAAAATGTTTTCTACCCTAATCTAAAAAAGGTCATATCATTTAAACACAAAAAAATACATTTCTATGATAAAAAACAGTTCAAACAGACACTTACAGTGTCAGCAAAACATTGATAAGTACTAACTCATATGGAATGAACTGGACCAGAATTAGTGGAGGTGGAAGAAAAATTTGAATCTATTTTGAATATAACTGATAGATCTGAGTTACATGGGAAAAAATGATGTGACAATGATTCGGTGGATGTGTAATGTAACCTGAAGGGCAGGATAAGCTCCATGGATCTCAGGAAAAGATAAAAGTTAGATAGCATCAGTGAGTGCATGCAGAAAAGGTGGCCTTCATTGGTTTGGTCATGTGGAGAGAAAAGATGACCATGATTGGGTGAAAAAGTGCATATCAATGAAAGTGGAAGGTGCTGTTATGAAAGGGAGACCAAAAATATAGTAAAGGACAGACAGGCATGAAATTCCATTTTATTGAATTGTCCAACACACACCAGCATGTAAAACAGACATTAAAACCAAATATGATGATGATTATCTTTTTTATGCATCCCCTTTATTGACATTTCCTTTGCCTTTAGGCTTTGTAACCAGCAATCAAGCACATGGACTTTTACTGGTACAAGAAAGCAAAAATTGAAGAAATGAAGGGCAAACAAATAATCAAGCTAAAATTTGTAAAAAGTAAAAGTGCCTGCCTCTTTCCATACTTGACTGAAAATTATGTTACAGGCTCATGAGCCCAAACAGGACATTAGGTAAATGTCTTGGTTATCTATAAATTTAAGTTGATCATAAGATTCTGTAGAAAAAAATANCATCCCCTTTATTGACATTTCCTTTGCCTTTAGGCTTTGTAACCAGCAATCAAGCACATGGACTTTTACTGGTACAAGAAAGCAAAAATTGAAGAAATGAAGGGCAAACAAATAATCAAGCTAAAATTTGTAAAAAGTAAAAGTGCCTGCCTCTTTCCATACTTGACTGAAAATTATGTTACAGGCTCATGAGCCCAAACAGGACATTAGGTAAATGTCTTGGTTATCTATAAATTTAAGTTGATCATAAGATTCTGTAGAAAAAAATATCATAAGTTTTGCCACTGATTTGATAACATTTTAAAGTAATACGATATTCAGTAGAATCATCTACATACAAGCTTATCATAAACTATCTTGATCTCAGCATTGACCCAACCGTGTACAAATGGAATTATGCCTACCATTTTGTGGCCCTTCCACAAATGTGGCAAAACTAATAAAGCCTGCTTCTGCTACCAGTGTTTATATTCCCCTCTTTTTAAGGTTTTTTCTTAGTTAGGTTTGAACTCACTGAACTGTTTCATGTTATATGTTACAGGATTTATTATCTTTGAATTCAATCACTCAAGTATCATTTCATTTAGCAATGACTAATTTATTACCAGTCAATTTTTTGTTACTCTTATTATCCACTTATTTTTCAACTTAACATCAACTTAATTACATAGCTTATACCCATATTTTTTACAAAGTCACCTGTGGTGAAATAATAAAATAACAAGTTACTATTGGTGTACCTATTATGAAAAGAGTGCTTTTTGAGAAGGACCCAAACCCAAAAAGTTTCACTTGCTTTTCAATTGGTGTGTGTAAATTTATGTGCCATCCTAAGGCATGTATGATATAAATGTCATAAAACTATTTTTTTTTAGATTTTCTTGTTTATTTAGCAATTTTCCATAAGGTTATTTATTCAATACCATGTTTCTCTCAGCAATCTTGAGCATCAATTGGTTATTTACAAAAATTACTAAATCACTTATTATTCTGGTGCAAGTGTAACAGCAAGGGTTAACAGTGGATGGAGTAAGTTCAGGGAGCTAATGCCATTGTTAACCAGCAGAGTTCTGCCATTACCTACCAAAGGTAGAGTCTACCAGGCATGTGTATGTAGCACAATGATGTATGGCAGTGAAACTTGGCCAGTGAAAGCTGAAGATGTCAGCCACATGGAGCAGAATGACATGAGAATGACAAGATGGATGTGCAACTAAGTCTAAAGGACAGACCCAGTTCTAATGAACTCAGAAGGAGATTGAATCTGGACAGTATTGGCAGATGTATGCAGAATAGGAGGCTTCGTTGGTTTGGTCATGTGGAGAGAATGGACAAGAATGCTTGGACAAGTAGATGCAGAACAATCAAGGTGGCAGGAACCACTGGCAGAGGAAGACTGAAGAAAACATGGGAGGAAGTAATAATGATGGATCTCAAACAAAAAGGTGTCAGCAGAGACCTGGCGAAGGATAGGATAACTTGGAAGTCAATTTCAAGAAAGCGTCCAACACATGCTAGAATGTAAAATGGACGTTAAACAAAATATGATGATGATGATTCTCTCATATCTCTCACTGTTCCTTCAATATACTCTCTACCCCAAAGGTAACTTTCATATCACATTATCATTACAGACTGTCTAGTCCTGTCTTCTACATTGGTAATTTATCTCTGCTTGGGTCAACAGTTTACAAAATATGTATGTAATTTATTCTTCATCCTTAATTGATGTGCCTTGGACACTACTGGTGTTACTGCTGAAAATGGTAGAATTATGTGTATCATTTGACAACTGGCCAAAACAATTTGATCATCATCATATTCAGCTTAACGTCCATTTTACATGCTAGCATGTGTTGGACGCTTTCTTAAAATTGATTTTCAAGTTATCCTATCCTTCACCAGGTCTCTGCTGACACTGGTCCCCTTACATCATTAATGGGTTGGTGTCAGGAAGGGCATCCGGCCTATAAAAACACTGCCTCATCATACCATGAAATGACATCTGAAACAATTTGATGTGATATGAAAATAATTTTATGCTATATCACAGTTTTTCTACGCAATTTCTCTCAATATTTGTTCTCTTGAATGGTGCTGAGGACGGTGGTCTTAAAATGGGTCAGTCACTAATTATGACCTCGTGTGTTATTTCCTCGTTGATTTAATAACTGGTTGTTGCGGCAGAGTGCAAATGACAGTTTTACGATGTTGTTGTGATTATTTCATTGGGTGGTGGCCATTAGTTACTACATCAAGTTCAATTGATATTAAGGACAGTAATCTCTTGGGTCAAAAAGCGACTAGCGATTTAATGCAAGAATAACTGGTTGATATCTTTAAGTGAAGTCAACTAAAACAAAACATGTAACAATGGTCAACCACAAGGGTCTTGTTCAAGGTGTAATAACAACAATTTCTTGCTATTAACAGTATCTAATCGAGCGGTTTATATCCCTGTGTTGAAATGAAATATCCATCCAGATCTGATAATCCGCAACGTTCACAGGTCTGAATTCTAATTTAGATTCTTGATAGTACCATATTTTGAACCAGTGAGTTAGTTATTTCATGATTGGCGCATATGTGGGGCCACATACCATAAAATTTGGGTTGGAAAAATAGGAAGGCAGAATGTGGCAATCTGGATCGGGCAATTAACTTAAAGAATTTAAATCTTGATTCTGGCAGAGTTTATATATCACAGATAATAAAAAACTGTGTATAATTCATCAACACATGTTTAGACATGACCAGGTACGGCTCGAACCCTTAGGTTTCGGGCAATAAAAATACGAAAACCGTGATGACAAACACCTATTAAAATATCAACCATGTGTTAATTTTTTCTCTCAGTTAAGCTTCACATAGGTTTTACGTTCAATACTAACACAGATCACCAAGTACGTAAATGATCCTGACCTTTTGAATATTTTCGTGCAAAATAAAACAGACAACAAAATCCTTTCACATGAAACAGGAGAGTTCTGATCGCGTTTTTTTTTTTGGTAAGAAACAATGTCACAGCCAGACCTGATGAGCATACGCCAAGGTTAGTTATCTGTTCATTCAAATAATAAACACTGATCAAGAAACCACATTACATGAATCTTTCCCTGAATCGCAGTGGAGTTAAAGAATGAGACTATTGAACATTTCTGACAAGAATATTTTTGGTGAATCAAAAAAATCTTGGGTTGGACAATTGGCTCTCTTTCGCGTTTAAACCAGTGCACAACTCTAGTAAACTAATCAGGCCATATTAACATTTACATTTTAATGATCTAAACGTTTGTTTGGTCAACTGCTTTTTACTCGTGGATGTCAGTGAAAATTCTTTTTGCTCGGGATTAGCTACGTTTCCAAATTACACAGTTTATATATCTGGGAACTGAAAAACATTTATTTATATTCCTTGAAAAACTTGTATTACTCCAACGCACTATCCTGACAATCGCTAAAAATGTTCACCAAAATAATCTTCTGTCTTTCAAAACAAGATCCATGAATGCTCCAATATTATTTGAAAACGGTATCGAACATATTTTCGCACCAGGTAATTGGTTTTAACATGTTCTAAATTCCAAGCAATACATGCCATCCAAGGGAACGAACTACCTTCAACAATTCAATTAAAAACAAGAGCAGCTTGGAAAAAAAATCCTCAAAGACCGCACCCGCAAAGTTTACTTCAGAAACATCCACTGGAGTAACGAGTAACAACCGGTTAATTTGGTGCTTCTCAATCGATCAAAAACTTACCAAAATGTGCGAAACCACAAATAAAAAAACTAGAAATTGTTCCCGTCTTCCTCACATTCTGCAAATGTAAATATCGAGTGGAAATATCCAGACAAGCCTACTACATCACTGAACGGAAAAGATAAATACAAACAAACAAAACAAGCTATTTCGTCTTACTATAACAGCAAGACAGTTACCTACAAGTCAAAGCACTTAACACCAGCTATTAGGAATCGTTATGCACAAATACGACGCTTTGAAAACAAATGGAACATTTAATAATGGAAACTTGTAAATACCGTCAACTAACCAAAGTAAGGCGAAGTGGCTCTTTTAATCTTAACTGGTAAAGAAAAGTATTCTGTAAGAACTAGCCGCATACCTTATGTTGTTATAGTTCCAGAACTAATAATCATTACCTCAAAGATTAAAATCTATATTTTCGGTTGATTAACATTACTTGATATAACGATCAAAAGTTCCTACAATTCTACTCATTGTCTGGAATTAATTTCATCCAAGAAGTCAACATCAAATAAAACCTTACCTTTTTAAGTAAAATTGATAAGTAAAATTGCTGATACAAGCCACACAGGCAATGTTCTTTCAGTTGACAGCGTAATTTTTGACCTGATAAACCTCATCAAATATGTAAATTACTTCTCGCCCAAGTAAGATTAATGAAATCGTGGGTACGTAACGTGAGTGAGCCTGCAACGGAACTCAAGAAAATCTCGATTTTGACGCCGAAAAGACGGGTGTGTGAGTAATGGTCACGTGATCAAAATAAAATTTCTAATTGGTCAGCGACATTCAAATAATTCGCAATGATTGAAAAATTCAAATATTAGATTTGCGAGGTCGGTTTCTGTCCCAGAAAAGAAAACAAATGTCAGTCAATAATTACTACTCCGAAGAAATCAACTGCGATAGCACCTGGGACTTTTGACTACAAACAAGCTACATTACAACTTTTAACTCCTCCAATCAAACCCTGCCTTCAGTCGCAATTTTACAAATGATTGAAGTATGTCTCATTTTATTTTTTTTCTTTGTACTTTTTTCGCCTTTTTCATTATTGATTTCTGCTCTATTCCAATCCTCTTTCCAAAAACAAGTACAAATTCAATAGTACGCCACTTTCGACTGAGAAACAAATTAGGCGCAATACTTCCAGGGACGTGGGTGAGATCCGAATAGTGAACCTCTTACATGGTAACCTTGACAACTCGGCCACAACTACACTTAAATAAAATACAGGACCGACAAAGAAACTCCCTTTTCTGTCTATTGATATACGTTGCGTGTGTCGTGGGAAGGAAACGATGGTTTACTAATAATAGAAAAATCCCGGAAAGAACCTTCTCACAGGGTCATCCTGTCTTCTCAGAAGTCTTTTTCTTGATTTGTCTGTGACACGTGAAGCATTCTTTGGAAGTTCTCCATTTCACAGAGGAAAAACTAACAGGTTATAAGGTCGGGGTGGGGGCGTTAAGTGCGACCGAGCCCCTTTTGAGGCTTGGTGTCCATTTTCTTTAGAACCCACTGAATCTTTGAAGAAACAACTAATTAGGTGGCAGAAATTTCTTGTCTCCTATTCACAAATATCACCATTATTTCCTTAAATGATAGGGACAGAAAATCCTTCGGAAGGGTGACTAACTTTCCTGGCTGTTGCGTTTAAGTCATGTGATCAACTTCGTTTGCCCAACTTGAACATTCTTTGTGCATTTCCTGTCATGTTTTGTGAAGGCAAGAGGGCCTTTCCAGCAATGCGACGATTGCATACGTGGCTTATATCGTCTGTGACAGTCTATGATAGCACCAGGGCTCCGTTCACTTGCAATGATGCAAGTTCATCGAGACAATAACGCTGATTACGAGAGAATGATCAGGACCATTCTGAGCTTACAACCCGAAAAATGCAAGACAACAACTTGGTATTTCAGTGACGACAGCAAATTCTTGACTTATAGATTATTTCAATTATATATGATACACTGGAAGTGGAATTGTTATATTCAAAGCTAGTACACAAGCAAAAATTGTTAAAACCATAAAATTGGTCATGTATGCATAAAAATGGTTACTTTCGTATTTACGAAAATTATTGAGAACGCATTGTAATGTTTGATTGAAGTATAAAGTAACACTGAACCACGTAACTCTTCAATCTCATAATTGTCTCTTCGTATCTACACAACTTAAGATACCAGTACAAAATAAAATCTTGAGTCCAGAAGGTGGATGTTTCGTTTAATGGCTTCTTCGATTTCACGCAAATCAAAAGTGCCCNTACAATTGTTATATTCAAATCTAGTAGACAAGCAAAAATTGTTAAAACCATAAAATTGGTCATGTATGCATAAAAATGGTTACTTTCGTATTTACGAAAATTATTGAGAACGCATTGTAATGTTTGATTGAAGTATAAAGTAACACTGAACCACGTAACTCTTCAATCTCATAATTGTCTCTTCGTATCTACACAACTTAAGATACCATTACAAAATAAAATCTTGAGTCCAGAAGGTGGATGTTTCGTTTAATGGCTTCTTCGATTTCACGCAAATCAAAAGTGCCCTTTTCATTTTCGACCCACCCCACGCTATGCCTGGGTTAAAGAATACCATGGCCAACATTCAAAACGTGATTAATTGTACTTCACCTCTTCCTCTTTCTCGTTTTGCTCAAAAATATTTGCACTTTTGAGATGCACCGGGGATCGAGTTTGTTTTTTCCCCTGCCATCAATATATGCATTTGATCCATCTCATCAAAATTTCCTGGTCCATACATTAGGTTTTGTATCATTAACTTCTCACTGTATCATTGCAGATTGTCACAAAAGCTATTGGATTGTACATTTTAATGCAAGGGTACTTCAATGGTAACCCCTTTTAACCCCTTTTCATGCTCAAAACAAAACTAACAGCGTGACATAATTTCTTTTAGTTTTACGCACTCTTCTGAAGGGAATCCAGATACTGGTTGAGGTAAACAGAAATCGTAAGAGGCTGTGTTCATTTGTTGTTGTTTTTTTCTTTTCAATCGGTCCTGACACTTTTCCATTTCCTTGTGTTTCAACTTATGATGATCATCATGGTCGTTACTCGAGATGTCATGACATTGGGAGGGGTTTCAATGTGCACTGCTGCAAACATGGATAGCGTTGGATCCCCTGGTCCTCTTTGTTTGACTGGTAATTAGAATATAGTAAATGTGCATCAGCTATAAAGAAATCGAGGAGAGATGGTAAAAAGTTCTTCGTAAATATCCTGTCTAATGGGTGGAAGAAATCACTTGCACCCTGAATACTTCTTGTGAAACAGGTACGCATATAAACAAAACCACGCCAAAAGATTGCATAGGCAGAGAGGGCGTGATTGTGTTTTTCCAGATATTCCTTTTTTAAATCAATATGTCCTACAGGATTTGCAAACACGATAGTGCAAATTGAACAAACCACAAGAGGAGATAGGAGAATATTGTCTTTTAGCAGATGCAGCACGAATTTTATTGAAAGTAAGAACGATATTTGTTTTCCTGGTCCAATAAAAAATAGAACTTTACTTTTTTATCGCTGCAATTCGTAGACGGATATTCAAAAATGTTACAAGTTGGTAACAAAGGAGATATTACACTTGGATCATACGTGTGTTAACAGTTTCAACCACAGGAATAAATCAGAATGTTCGCTAAGTGGTGATACAATACTCTTTTTCTTCGGAATTTTTGCCATTGCTTTGTACATATGATAAACTTTTGCATGGTTCTTTGTAATTAGCAGGTGTCAGTATTTGTGCTATTAGTTGAAAACAAGTTTGGCACATGTACTGTCTTAATTAGTTTTCCTTCAAGAAATTGTATCAGGCACAAGAGACAATTTTTTGCAGATCCTTTTTAAATTTAATTTATTTTATTTTAAAATATGGTGCATTTGTACAGCTCTGATAGTTTTCTCCTTGCGTTAATTATGAATTAAAATACCACGTTCCCCGTTGTCATGTTTACCATAACATAGCTCTAAACTGTTTTCACTACAATCTTCACAGTAAACAGAAACATTAAGATGAGTATTTTCTCCGTTATCCTTACCTTAGACCTTAGGTCCTCCTGTCTCTAGTGAGACATTGGGCAGCAAGACGGCCCCAGCGGACTCGATCCTTGGCCAAAGCTTGAATGTTTCGGACATAAATCCTCCTATCGCGCAGGTCGCTTTCGACAGTGGCTTGCCAAGTTGTTACCGGCCTGCCCCTCTTGCGCTTTCTTCCACTTGGCTTCCAATTCAGAGCCTGTTGTGCTAATCGTCCAACTGGCAGTCGCAGCGCATGACCAGCCAATCTCCACCTTCTCTCTTCAACTATCTTGTGTAACTCCTTATGACCAGTCCGCCTCAAGATCTCTTCATTTGTAATTTTTTTTCTCTCCACGAAACCCCTAAAATCCTTCTCAAGTTACGCTGATGGAATGCATTCAATTTCTGCTGTATTCTCTTTTTTAATTTCTCCGTTATAGTTATAATGAAATCCAAATTTAGTCTTAAAAAATCCACATAAGTCCCAAGATAAGTCCTTAAAAAGCATGATCAAATTTATAGTTTCTTCATTCACAAGAGTTATGTCGAAGTCCCATCAAATAAAATTTGGTTTCTAAGTATTTACTACGTCAGTCGAGCAGCCAAGAGGGTTGTCCGTCATCATTTCCAGTAAATTTTGTAGAATGCTAATACCTTAAGCCTGTCAACCACTTCAAAAGTTTAGTACAAATGCCCGGACCTTTCCACGGAGGGTCCTGGGGGGAGGGGCGATCCGTTTGTCTTGCATTTTATGGTGTCTTGCGTGCTTTCTGTCCCACTTTTTCTTGATCTTTTCCTTCCTTTCGGGTCTTTCATAGGTGGATATCTGTGAAAGACAAAAATGGGCCCACTGTTTACCAGGGGTTCCATCAATGAAAGACCCAGTATAAATGGCCGTTCCCCTCAATATATTAGAAGAATTATGATTTATTTTAGAATCGATCACTTTTTTGTTTCATTACCACAATACTCGAATTTCTCTTCGTTCAACATCACTTTTTACATAGGTATGGCGCCACTTCCCGAAACAACTCCAGCCCTGTCTACACCCACGTCCGCACTACCAAAGTATAAAATAGCCGTATCTAATCATTTCAGTAGCCTGACGATGGGAAAAGTATCTCTCGAAACGTAGCTCAGAAAAAAGCTTACGACTCATGACATGATAAAGCTCTTACATCTATAGAAATGTTGTGTTTACTTGTTGCCATTTTTTTTAAATTGAATCAATTTGATTATTAAATGTTATCTTTTCTTTTAACACTATACCAAGGTAAGTTGAAAGTGGATGAATTTTGATGGTATGTGATGATTTATGGTACTGAAGAGATTATGTTATCATAATAAACATCTTGTTTTTGTGAATTTTTTTTGTGAAAAAGAACATGTTCGTCGATATTTCTGTTTATGAAAATATTTTCTTACGTCTCCGACAAGAAAATATTAAAAGGAATTTTCCAGTTACAATATCAACGGTATTAAATTTATCCATCGGGCACTATGTTTTGTACTAATTAACAAGATGTCAACTTTAATAAAAAATATTGCTATTATTGTATCTTCTGCTTAAGGGAATTTGCAAATATATTGAATTCATGTGATGTATAAACCACTTTAAAACAATTACATTTTGTACAACATCAAATCTGTTACTCTCATCTGAATCGACAAGAAACGATAGTGTCTGGTTTACGAAAGCAAAGAAAATACCAGACTGTCCACCTATTTGTATCTTGTAAAACCATAAAGCATTGAATGTTGTAGGTGTTTAGTTCTCCTTTTCAATCATCAAAGGGTTCAATGTGTCTAGGTTTTAATGGCAAGGAGTTAAAAAAAAAATTAACGCCTTGAAAATAAAAGCCACAAGCTTTGTACATTCAAACAAAAGTTTGAAGAAGTAGCTGTTGTTTTCAAGTGACCTTTTCATGAATATTTTTCTGGAACTAAAGATGCCCAATTTAAGCATCACTATTCTTTTAAATTTTTAGGTCTTAGTCTAAACACATTCTTGAATTACTTTTTAAAAAACTTTTGATGTCACTGAAAGTAGTTTACAAAGATAAATCACAGGAGGCTGGCCATACTAAAAATGCCAAGAATACTGAGCGCATCTGTAATCTGAAATAACTCGAAGAGAAAAGGAGAGGGAGGTGGAAGAAACTGGGAGAAGGAGAGAGAGAGAGAGAGAGAGAGAGAGAGAGAGAGAGAGAGAAGAGAAAGAGAGGAGAAATAAAGTAAGAGAGAGACAGAGGCAGAGAATTCAGCTTTTGCTATCATGGAAATAAGAGCTCCGACAAGTGACTCAAGACTTATAAATACGGCTGAAGTTGTTGGTGTGTGTGGTTCCGACCTGACAATAGACAAGAAGTGCATTTTTATTCCAACTATAACACTACAAATGAGTAGCAAGTAATTACACAGCAAATGTAAGGAAGTTACTTTCTTCCTTTCTTTAAGCCCATTGCGCCTCCTGACGCATAGGACAGTGATGAAGCCTCTCAACCCTCCTCTGCTCTGGGCCCACTTTTGGGTTGTCCCTAATGTCAACATGATTCAACAAATATCGAAGGCATTAAGATCTGTTTACAACAACTTAAGATATGATTAGGTCTATGACAGGCTTAAAAGCTGAAAAACAATGCAAAATAATTTCAATTTATTCTATTTGACTTCATTCATCAGGAAGACATAAGCCTGCGATTCAGACTTTTCAACTGAAGATTATAGCCATTGTCCTGCAGGAGAAAAGTGTTTGGAGTAGCTAGTGTATTCGAATCAACACAGGATTAAGTGGGGAATTTTCCTGTTAGAAACGTACTTAGATCTCTTTCAAAATCGCAAGCATTGTCAACAAAATGACAAACCAGTTCACAAGTACTAACTCACTCCCCTTGAAATTTCCAAACTATGATTAATTATTAAACCTAATATTGAGGGTGAGATGGTATTCAGTAGTCTAGATACAAAGTATGGTGTTGACGACATTCAGCAGCATACACGACACGTGACAAAATACAGTTACCACTTGAGATGTAGGATGACATCTGTGAAATCGGGTTGATAAAATGTCAAATGGAGGAACTGTGAAGTTAACACATACATGAACATAAACACACACACACACACATACACACAAACTTATATTTTTAGGATTGTATAAAATTATGATGACTGAATAACATTAGGATAACTTTCTTCAAGCTCCTGTGAACTATGAAATGTAATAACAAAAGTAATATTGGAAGACCTCGTAACCACATAAAATTTCGATGGAAAAATTAAAAAAAAACCTGAACCAGTTATTTCGAGAATTCAAGGTTATGGCAGGCTAATAATCAACAAATAAGAAAAATAAAACATGCAAGCGCTGATAACGATGATATTAAAAACATCGTTGTAACTAGTTTCCCTGTTTTTATACTGATCTCCTGCATTTGCTTGTGCATTGAAATTTTGTTGCTTGGTTCTCATCCCCAAACGAGGAGGGTCTAAATTTCATATTCCATCCCACCCCATTGATGATTTCAGTCACGTAAGAAAATAATACAAAGAAGAATTCCCAGACAAAAGAAAATGGGGAAGACCACACAAGAAATGGTCAGAGCAAATTCGATGTGATCTTGGCATCCCTCTTCTGACAATTGAACGTAAAGCCAAAGACCGAGCAAAATGGAGTGAAGTTGTATCAAGGGAATGTGCGAGGACCCGATAACTGGGGATGCAACTAAGTCAAGTAAGTCATCCCACCACTGCAATCCTTGTTATTCCGTAAGTCTTTGTTTGAACAGGAAACAACTTCGGTTTTGCTGAGAATTGATAGAAAAAAAGTCTGATTTTTAAACAACTTGATAACAACAGGTCATGTAAAGAAACTTTTTTCAACTAGAGTTTGTGCAAGTTAATGGGAAGACAACATACGCTTCAAGAAAAATACAATATGGATATGGACATTAAATTGAAAACACTTTTGTTGGCAAACATAGCTTTTCTCACAAACAGCGGGACAATTCTTTTCACACCCTACCTGAAATATGACCCACAAGTGAAGTTATTGACACAAAACGTGATATGACGTAAGCATGAAAAATTCGATTGGCATTCAGCTCGTCGTGCACTGCCAAGAAATTCCTCGTTGCCAAAACAAAGTCCCACTGAAGGGCACCGTCTCAGCCACACTTCCTGGGGGGGGGAAGACGTTAAAACAAAAAACCCCACAAAAAACAAACATCTGGTCGTGTAGAAGATAAGCCAAGCCGTTTTGACTATAAACATTAAACATTGGTTTTTAAAAAGGTAGTAAGTACCCCTCTCTATCTCTCTGAGTATCTACTTCGTAATTTTCTATCACGACATTTTCCAACGAAAAATACTCCAAGTGCTGATGCAATCTTGATTCCATCGAATATAAATGTGATGATCGTACATAATCTGAAACACTGAGAAAAAAATGTAAATTGTCATGTTGCTTATTTTCGTTCTTATAAAGCGTCTGATTTTATTTCAAAAGGGTCAGACATATGCTGGCCTATTGGCAAAGATCAAGTGTAGAGTTCTGGTCTCTGCTTGGTCGGGTCTTCGGCTATAGGGCCCAACCACACAGGACAGGTGGTCTTGAGGTGCTTGAGCTTTGGCTGATGACCAACCCAAAAGGAAGGACCTTCCCACGGAGGGTCCTGGGGGGGAGGCGATCCATATGTCTTGCATTTTATGGTGTCTTGCTTGCTTTCTGTCCCACTTTTTCTTGATCACCTTTCATAGGTGGATATCTGTGAAAGACAAAAATGGGCCCACTGTTTACGAGAGGCTCCATCAATGAAAGAACCAGTAAGACATATGCCAAGGAATCCGGGACGGGTGATAGGTGGATAAGGGGTATTTAAGTGTACACTTTTAAATTATGAGCCGTGGCTATGACTCTT
>RDPX01000161.1:682656-704012 GCA_003991215.1 Morbakka virulenta
GAGAGAGAGAGGGAGAGGGAGGGAGAGGGAAAGAGAGAGAGAGAGAGAGAGAGAGAGAGAGAGAGAGAGAGAGAGAGAGAGAGGTTTTATTAGGCTGGGGAGAGACTTGATCTTCTTTCACCCACCAAGATTATTCAGAGTACTTCATTCAGCTTTTACAAAAGAGTCTATGTTAGATACAAAAGCATCTTTCTTGTGCTCTGTGACTTCATTCTTTGATAATAATCAGCTCACAAAGATTGTATTGATATCGAGATTTTGCGAAAGTCAAGGTTCTCGATCAAAATTTACTTTAAGGAAAGACTCCAAAGGAAATAACACGGTATTAATAAACTAACTGATGTATTTAGTTCAAAAAACTCAACATTGTGAAAAAAATGATGTTTTTCTCCATTCGCCCTAAATTTACCAAAATACTTTTAGGAAAGCAATGACACCCAGGGGTAAAGGTTGGACTCTCAGTCAATAGATGAAAGTGTAGTGAATCACAAATTCACAGAGAACATTATTGATATGGTTTAAAAGCAGGGATTAAAAAGAGTCAAAAAGTGCATCGGTGGTAATCTCTGCGGAAATTACAATACCTAGTTCAATAAAAGCCTCCATCAAAAAGTCGTTTAAAAAGGTTGGCTTCAGTGAAAAAGCCCACCGGTGGTAAAACCTTTAGGAATTTTGATAATAATTAATCTATGGGAATTAGCCATTTTTGGAAAAAAGGATGACAACTTGCAGCGATCTCCATCCACGCCACGTATAATGATGTAACTGCTATCCATTACATAGACTGCACTTAGATATGGTTTAATAGGATTGGAGAGAGAGCGGATTGTTTCGTCATACACGCTAGTGGGTCAGGTCGTTCAGCAGTTCTTTGATCAAAGCTAGCGGATTTAGAAAAACAATTTCTATGTTGGATCAAATACTCCGTGTGACTCCAACTTTACGAAAGAAATGTGTCCGCAGGGTATCGTCAATAATTAATGTATATTTTTATACAGTTTGCGTATTGTCGTGTTTTCTAATATATACACGGAGAAGACATGAATCACAAGTATTGTCGTAAGACCTTAAACTTATCAACAAAATTCTCTGTTGTAAGGACAGGCCGGACTGAACCCTTGAGTCGAATGTTCATTTGGGGAAAGGTGAAATAATAAATTAATATCACTTGACAGTTCAATGATTCCGCCTTGGAAAAACAAAATTGACCATTTCTGAAAATAAAACTCTTGTGACTGGATAGTTAAACACTAGCAGATAGTCCACTGCCTGCTGATGAAGTTTTCAACAATAATGTAAGAATGAAAAAAATTTCTTATATGTACCCTTTCATGAGCAACCAACCAGGTTTAATATCAGATCCAAGAATAGGGATTGTCTTTCTCTTTGAAAAGATCTGGAGCGTCGAGCCATTGTCTTATACCTTATTGTAACAAGGATCAAATAATACCCTGTGACATGCGAACCAAGAAACTAAGTTTAAAAGCATTCAAAAGAAGTAGAGTCTTTTTTTTTAGTTTTAACGTCATTTTCCCCCAGCAATTGGGTCTCAGACGGTGCCCTTCAGAGGGACTTTGATTTGACAGTGGGGAATTTCTTGGCCGGATGCTTTTCCTGACGCCAACCAATGGCTTTTTTTCTTTGTAAAGTTCCAAATTCTACTCGACAGCTCGAGGAATCGAACCCGGAACTCTTGGTTACTGTGCAGTTGCACTAACCATTAAGCCACGGCTCCTCAAATAGAGTCTTATGAAGGGATTCAAATACTCGGACAAAACGCAAAACTCGATGTAGGAGTCTCTTCCACTGGTAAACGAACGAGTATGTAAAAAAGAATCATCCTTACCGGGTAAAAAGACTTGACTTTAGAAACTTCCCACAAACAAAAGAATGACAAGGTCTAAGATTCATGTAAGAAGAAAAGACTATCCACTCGACTTTAGCACGAGTCATTACCTTTTTCTAAGAAAATCATGATTTCAAGTGAAGTTACTTGGGATTTAATGGCCGAATTTCATTTCGTTGACAATTAGCCAACTAAAATAGTCAGTGAGTGTTACATGAAGTTGCTTCATCCTATGCCAGATGTCTGACTTCGAGCTTTCTTAAGAACAATTTCCAATTTCATGAGAAGACAAATGGCCACCCAATTCCCCTCCCCGATTACAATTCAATGGACTACAGAATTTGAGATCCTTTGGCCAAAAGGTTTACAGTGTAAGACCAGTTGTCTTCAAAGAAGAGGAATTGAAAGGCAGAATTGGAGAGAAATAATACAAAAATACCTCTTGTAGAAATTCGAAAGGAAATTTTGTCATGGATTATGTGCTGAAATGGGTGGGCACATTGATTATTTGTTTAATGAAAGAGGTTAGTTATTAGTAATTATGCAATAATTACTTTTGACATCGCATGGTTTTTACAGGGAATGTTTAAAATGGTGCTGTTTAGAAATAGTTCAAAAAATAAAGCTGAACTTTTATAAAAGATATCTAAGATCTATGTAATTATGAAATCAAAACATTACGGTTTTAGCATTGATGATACATTAAAAATTATCCTAAAATGAAACGGTTATCGGCGTTTTTTGGCTATCCAGTATAAAATACAGAGAAACTTTAACTATTGCACACTGATGTTTAAAAAACTCAAAAATAGGTAAAATAGAGGTCATCCTGCAGGTGCAAAGGGAATTCGATTGGAGACTGCATCGTAGTTGAGAGTAATATTTAGTTCAAACTTTAACAGCCTCTAGTTGGATAGTATTTTTTAGAACCTTCTAAATCAGCAGGAGTGTTTCAAGTTATTCAACGTTGGACATCAAAAAGATATGACATGCTCAATGGAGAAAAAAGTGTGCCACTTTTACACATGCCACCTTTCCATCAAGAAAATTGTAAGTAGGTTAAATTCAAGGGACGTTAAAGGAAAAAATACAGTAATAAAAAATGTTTTGATCCCAAGAGAGACTTTTGATAAGGAAATAAAATTTGAGGTAAAAATCAGTTAATAATTGCCTGGCCAAGTGCTTCCAATTCCAATTATTAAAATCTTTTAGTATGAAACTAGGATTTTTATTTTTTAAATACAACAATATGTTTAAAATAATTTATAGTAAACATGATCAGATATACCGTGAAGATAGTTTGTACAAACTGCTTTAATAATATCTAAACTGTTAGACTAGTTATATGACCCACTATCAACGATACAGGTGCAAACACCACCAGTAGAAGGAGCCTAACTAAAAAGTATGTATGCTCAAATCTGGTCTGTTTTGACTTTTTCCCGATCACTGTTTGCTACTAAACAACAAAACTATGTCAAAACAATATTTGGTCTCTTTGGATGTATTCCACCTTTCACTCCTCAAGGGACTTGTTTGTTGAATGCCAAGAAATTGTTGAGAATGGAGGAATCCACAGGATGCAGTAGACTGTTAGTCTCTTGATTACAATAGTAATGCTAACCAATCACCTCACTTGCTTTTCACTGAGAAATTGACCCACCAAACAGATAAAAGACCAGTTATTTCACTGTGATGCAAAGGCACCGGACAAATTGAAGACCAGTTATTCAAACAAGGATGACCTGGGTCACGCTGGCAAACGTCTGATAGTTCTTTGCAACCTGCAAGGTCACCTGTCCTGAATGTTCAAGGAGTTCTCAGTGCAAACTTAACATTGATTCTTAGCATTTTGCGCTCCGATATGACAGTTTCACCTCGTAATGCAATTTTGTGCATTCTGGTCTTCCCATTTTAGAAAAAAAGTTTAATTTATTTTTAAAGAAATTGTCTGTACCAGTCGGTTCATGTAGAAAACATTTAGTACATATATCTTTTAAGATAATACACACAATTTTTTACTTAGGAAAGACTCGTTCCGAATTGGTTTCTTGAAACGTATTTTCTTTATCACATTACTTGACAGATTTTCACTCTAAAACTGTCTTATTTTCTCCTTTTCTCATGAAAGATTAACTTGGCTCAAGCGGAAAGGGTAATCACATAGCCGAGTTTGAAAAGTACTAGCCATATGAGCTGAAAGCCATCATTAGAAACACCAAAGCATGTTTTAAGGATATCTTTCCAATATATCATATGTATCACCTCGGGAATTTAAACATTGGGAACCGGCATGTTTAAACTCTTGTTTTTAGTTGGCTTTTAATCGGGAGGTAAACATTATCCATTTCTACTATAAGTGTTCATCCCCCATTAAATTGCAATGGCCCTTAAAGGGCATCCTTTAACACCATTTGTCATAAAGCAGTAAAATATTCCGCATCTGTGGTTTGTGTCTTCACATAAATGAAAATCAAGTTTCGTAAATGGTACCTCGTTTTGTAAGTATTAGATATTTTGCAACATCTCCCTGCGAAACAAAAAGTTCGCCTGTACACAGACTATTGAGGATTTTGTTCTAAGAATGACTAATTGGCCCAGCGACTGTTAATGTTTGATATTTCGAAACAAATTAATTTACTGTTCAGCAGTTGTACTCCTGAATGTTATATGACAAAATTTATTTTTTCAGAACTTAATGTTTGTCAAGAAATTGTGCTACACCTCGTACGCTGTAAATCATTGGTCAAATCAAGGTACCCCTACCTCTCTCAAATATACACCCATGACTAAACTGGACAAAATATCCTGGAGGAATTTGTTTCATGTGTGTAACCATAACATACTCAGTGGTGCCCCTTTTAAATACGGTTAATGCTATAATTTAAGTACTAGTGTGGGAGATCAACAGCTTAACAAAGGAGAAGTTTCTGGCTTGAGCCTTCGCCACGTCAATTTCAAGCACCGGACCTATTTTATTTACCCGTTATAAGTACCAGGATACTAATTTTGTACACGTTTTTCCAGATAGTACTGTGATGGGGGAGGAAGCCACTAAATAAAAAAAAGTAAAACATGCAAAGAGAAAATCCAATAAAACCAAGCCCTTTGCACAGGAGTGGCTTCAAGCCTTGTTTGACGTACGTTAATTAGAGACTTTGCATTAAGTGAACAGCATCGTTGTGTGCTGCTATTGGTGATCAATTGGTCATCACAGTGCCATCTTTCTGTTCCCCTTTCTTAGAAATTGGAGTTACGTTATAATTCGGAGTTACGCCATAAGCTTAGGTTTCGTTTCAAAAATTCTATCCAACTCAACAAACAAGTTATCCCCATAAATAAGAAAGCTACGCGTCTAGTCTTCCAGTCAAAATAGTTGGTCAAGTAAAATGAGGTCAAAAGTATGTCATTGTGACGTTTTTGAGGTGGAAAAAATCTACTTTCTTAATGATCAATTGAGTAGTACTTGTATTTTTATGACCATAAATGTGCATAAAAGGTAACAAGGGACCTTTAACATAGATCAGGAAATTAGCTATTGCTTTATCGACCAAATAAAGAGTTATTTATAACCAAAATTTAAGAAATATACAAAAAAATGCAAAGACGTTGTAATAGACACACAAAATAGACAGATGGTAAAGAAATAAAAACATACAGTTTATCAATTGATAGCAACTGTCATATACTCACAAAAACCCAGGAATAATCAATTCAAAGCAACTGTCATACACTCACAAAAAGTCAGGAATAATCAATTTAAAGCAACTGTCATACACTCAAAAAAAGTCAGGACTAATCAATTCAAAGCAACTGTCATACACTCACAAAAAGTCAGCAACAATCAATTCAAAGCAACTGTCATACATTCACAAAAAAGCCAGGAATTATCAATTCAAAGCAACTGTCATACACTCAAAAAAGAGTCAGCAACAATCAATTCAAAGCAACTGTCATACATTCACAAAAAAGCCAGGAATTATCAATTCAAANCAGGAATAATCAATTCAAAGCAACTGTCATACACTCACAAAAAGTCAGGAATAATCAATTCAAAGCAACTGTCATACATTCACAAAAAAGCCAGGAATTATCAATTCAAAGCAACTGTCATACACTCAAAAAAAAGTCAGCAACAATCAATTCAAAGCAACTGTCATACACTCACAAAAAAAGTCAGCAATAATCAATTCAAAGCAACTGTCATACACTCACAAAAAAAGTCAGGAATAGATGGCAATGATTAGAAAATAACGATAAATATTGGCGTCATACAAGTCGCATGTCTAAGTACAAAGTGATCTTCACGAATTCATATTTCCCCATTTCTATAAACAATCTATAACTACATAAATATGGTCAACTATAAATACGCAAGTATCCATTACAAATATATACAAAGAAACAGACACAGATAATTGTTTATGAAAAAAGACAGGTGAACCCTGAAGCTCAAACAGGCAAGGGAGTTGAGGAATAAATATAGTAACCTATGGTCATACATACCGAATTTAGATAATTGCTGAAGCGAGTTTTTAATGTGAGGCGCTGTATATTTAAGAAAATCTACAGCATTTGTTTGATTTTCAACCTCTTTATCGCCTCATTTCTTCCCTGTATTTTACCCTATTTTTGTTTGAACGTTGTTAATTTATCAATATATACATAGTACAATCCATTAGCTCTCACATTCTTTTAAAGGTTATAGTTTGTTTCTTCCATGCTAGCTAAGTATCTGTTTGAGATTTAAAACCCATTCAAATCTTTGAAGCTACTCTTAGAGACCAACAGATGGTATATTAATACTATTACGGTTTCATTTCATCTTAATACAGGTAGTTTTGAAACAAAAGAATGTAAGACAAAGTTTACAGGTACCTTTACTGAAAGATCATGGTCCTCACTGCAATTTAGCCGCTATGTAGAAATGCAACAATTCGATGACAATTTATGGGGTGTCTTTCCCATGTGAGTTGTTTTGGGGTGTTGTTTTTTCTTCTTTTCAAGCTCACATAGCCGGTACACTACATGATGGCGTAGGATCATGCTGTGTTTATCATTCCAAGAACATTCAAATCACTTTAATTTTGAAATAAATGCTAACTTATCCTAGTACTTTTTTGTTCAAATTTCCTGTTCTTTTTTATCGTCAAAATCAAGTGACACAAAGAAGCAAAATTTGCATAGTTTTTTTTTAATTATTCTAACGCTACTCCAACTTAATCGAGGTCATTTATCCCGTGTCTAAGCACTGATACCGAAACAGTCCCAGCTGGTTATACGCGCTGCTACCTTTTAAAGTGCCTCTTCCTACAATCATATGTTTACACTATTTACGTACCTGTTTACTTGGCTCCACTAGTCGAAGAATTAGTTGCTTTAAAGCCAAGCTATCAATTTTTGATAAAGTCAACGTATGTGCTCCTCCCAGTCTATCGTGATAATAGCTGAAGTGGCTTCTGGGATACATGGATCATTACGTATTTCTTAAAAGCTCTCCCCTGTTAAATCGTGTATAATGCTTCTTTCGAAGCCAAAGGCTTAGTTAGAATTCTACACAATAAATACGAGATTCTGATATATTCTGAGTTTTTTTTTACTTGTCCATGTTGTCAGTCTTTTGGATATAAAAATAGTCAAGACCAAGCCAATATCTCTCGATATCGTATACGGGATTCCTCGTAAGGAGCCAGCAGCTACGACAGAAGTTTAGGAATAATCGGAATTGCTAAAACGTAACCGACTCTTGAGCTAGGGCTGTCTTGTTAGTTAGTTAGTTTGTTAGTACCACAGGCTGGTATATTACAAACACCTTAGTTAGGTGTTGTGAAGAGATTTTAAGAGTTAATGGCCTTTCCTTACAAAACTGTATAACTACGAAGCCAAGCTATCAATTTTTGATAAAGTCAACGTATGTGCTCCTCCCAGTCTATCGTGATAATAGCTGAAGTGGCTTCTGGGATACATGGATCAATACTTATTTCTTAAAAGCTCTTCCCTGTTAAATCGTGTATAATGCTTCTTTTGAAGCCAAAGGCTTAGTTAGAATTCTACACAATAAATACGAGATTCTGATATATTTTAGTTTTTTTTACTTGTCCATGTTGTCAGTCTTTTGGATATAAAAATAGTCAAGACCAAGCCAATATCTCTCGATATCGTATACGGGATTCCTCGTAAGGAGCCAGCAGCTACGACAGAAGTTTAGGAATAATCGGAATTGCTAAAACGTAACCGACTCTTGAGCTAGGGCTGTCTTGTTAGTTATGTCTTTTCCTCCTTTAAATAACCCAAAACGTAGTTAAACTGTTTTTCAAAAAGCTGATTTCTTGCAAAGATTTCTTCCGGTGAATGTTTATCAATATGGTTCCATTGAAAATGTTTGCTTAACTTTTTTCCCTCTGTGTGGTTATTTTGTGTTTTTCTGGAATCCAAACCACAGGCTGGTATATTACAAACACCTTAGTTAGGTGTTATGAAGAGATTTTAAGAGTTAATGGCCTTTCCTTACAAAACTGTATAACTACGATAACATCTCAATAAAAAGTTCATTCTCGAAGTCTAGGTTTACAGGTATTTCTTTCTTATGCACATTTTCTCTCAATAATTGTGTTAAATGACAAGGTAATGTTGGTTGATTTCTTCATCTTGGAAAATAGTAGTTCTGTATACATGCATGTGTATAATTATCTGTGAATCTATGTACTTATTTAGGTATGTAGAGATGTCCGTCCACATGTGCGCATGTATGTATATATGTGTAGGTGTCTATATTTATGTACTGTACAAGCTACATTCCTATTGACTTAAATCCCAAAGAACCAGTTGGAGGCAACACAAGTTCTAATCAAACGAATTCCTCGATATCTCCACTTTTACAGAAAACTGGCTTTTAGTTCGACGTAACAAATATGCCTACTAAATAATATCAGATCATACCAAATAATAAAAAACCAAGGGCTTCTTACAGAAAAGCTCTTGCTTCATGCTTGGTAACGTTTACAACAGATCTATTATGATTTTGTTTCAATACTAGAGGTCCCTAAGCGTTAACAATAAAAGAATTCATCTTGTTAAGCTGTATTAAATCTTCTCCCTTTCTTCGCTGGAGTGGTGATGGTGTACTCTCTGCATTAGGCTTCTTGTTGTTCTTGTCTATACTTTCGTTCGTGTTTATTTTTCATATTGTTTGTCTTCTTATTTTTTTCCCTTCGGTTTCTTTCTGTAAGGTATCTTTGATTACTTTGGAAACAACTCAGCGGTTCACTGTTTCAATATATTGCTCAAGTGTAACAAGATCGTTTGGTGTTATGTTCAGCCACAAAGAACAAGCTCAAAAGGTCCTAATGTATCTATCCGCTCACTGAAGGACTCAAAGACGTTATCGATTATCACTTACTCACATGGTAAACAAAAAGAAAAGTGTTTTTACTACTAATGTTTTCTTAATAACAGAACAAGGGTTCTCTAAAAATTTTACGTTGTTAGTCATTTGTACTTCTGAATTATCTGGTCGTTGCTGTCATCACCACATTGAGCACAAGTTTGGAAAAGGCGAGAAGGACATTTTCTGACTAAATGGTCTGTGCTGTCCCAAAATCTACATTTAAATTGCTGCACAGGAACAATCTGATTTCGGTTCTGATACTAGCCTTTCGAAACTTTCCGGGGTCATAGTAAAAGTTGTTGGTTTCTGTAACCTTTACTTAAATTACCTGTAGGACTTCCAGGAACTAAATTGACTTGTGATTGGATTCATTGTCCCCGTTATCAGAATTCAGAGAAGTATTTGTTAACTTTCCAACAACTCTATCCTAAATGGAATTCAAAACGTCCTTGGAAGTATTGTCGTTACTATTGTTGACATACTTAAAAATCAGACTTAATCCCTGCCAGGTGTGTTTTTTCATTTCCAACTGTCTAATGTCACTGCTTTCAAACTTTTCCATCGATTTTAAGGCTAATTGCACATTCAGAAGTGACCCACTTATAAAGCAGTCCTTCGCTAAAGGTGTTGGAAGAGTTGTACCATCAAAGTTGGGATAGGCCAATTTCACCAACTCCGTCAATTTATACGTGTAAACGTGTAGTTTACCTGATTTGGGAGGTTGTTTCGGCAAGGCTATATTAGCCTACTTGCGGTTAAGTTGCCCTCTTTCAAATTACTTGAAGATCTCCTTGATGATTCTATTAACAGTCCTTCTATCTTTCTTACTTAGCTGTAACCAGGCATCAAACCCAGGACCTTCAAGTCTACTTGTGAGATTTTAAGCACATTGTTTTTTGGAGTAACCTTTTACGGCCGAATACAAGTCGATTTTCGTTATAAACTCCTCAATATCGTGGTCACTGTGTGTGTGTGTGTGTGTGTAAGCTGCTGGAGGCAGATTGGAAGACCACCTCGGTGAGCTCGATCCGGTCTCATGAAACGGGAAACAAACCTTCCCTCACCGCCAAAACAAGTGAATATCTATAACCCACAGCAACTCCCCCGCCCACCTGTAAATAGCTGTGACCAAGTGAGTAGGCTGCATCGAGAATATCTCTCCCAACTACAGGGGCGTCGAAGACGCACATCTCCTGCTGAAAAAAAAATTCTCCAAATCGACCACGAACCAGATTCGAAATCACATGAACGACGAGATCGATTTCTTCCATGGTACGGAAGAACAGCTTGAATAGAAGGCTATTCGTTACTAACTAGTCAGAAAAACCTGGCTAATCAGCATCCAGGCATCACCACGTGGAGGCTGCCTTCTTGGACGCCCATCGTGGTCACTGTTAAGGCTTGGTTTTCCTTCAATTTTAGTTTGGTTTCTGTGATAGTAATGCAGTCGAAACTCCATAGAGGGGATACTTGTTGTTCTTACTCAAATGAGTAATGTCACAGAATGAATTAGACAGCACAGCAGAATCAAATAGGATGTATTACACAATGAAAAAACCCATGAGACTATCTCGCAGTTATGTTTTCAAATGCTTGCTACTTGATTAGTTATATTCTTATATTTTATACATAATATAACATTTATGTTTTCATGTCATAAATATGTAATATAAGTATAGTGTGTGTTTATGTTATCGTGCATATTTCATGTGTAAGAGTGTGATATCATTTCTTTCGAGAACAAGCTGCTGCTGTCAGCTAAATTTTAGACGTCTTTTGGGATAAAACAGCACAATTAAGAAAGTCCACGCAATTAACAAAGTAGTCTGGTTATCAAGATAGATGGATCAAACACGTATTTTGTCATAAAGGAGAGTGTCGCTTTGGATGTAACAAATTGAAGAGGGAGTAGAAGAAGATCTAGAGAAAGAAGGTACACGACTTGGTTACGCACCATGTTTAAAAAAAACAAATGAGACGGATTTTCATGCTGCTCAAGAAGGATAGGGGGTGGTGGAGGTTTGCTCATCGATGCCCTCTGTATCCCTTGGGTGCGATAGAAAATAATGATGGTGACAGTGATGATAATAACTGTAGTATATTTGGTTGTATATGTATATTTAGCTCACAACCAAGTTGTGTGCCTCTTCTTAAATAGTACGGAGACTATATATCGAATAATGAGTATATATATATATATATCTATATATATATATATCTATATATATATTGCCGTGGTAGCAACCTCTCTTTGACAGAGAGCATTTCTCACAGTACAAATGTGTTAAACCACGCATTTATTTTCCCTATAAGAATGATTCTATTAATTACCATGGGCTGGGTCATTTCCTATTATTATTCCTCGCATGCTATTTTTATTTGTAAGGTGCAACCGTTGTTAAAAATTTGTAAAAGCCACGTTATTAGTTTTAATTGTCAGTTTGTTATTCATCTCGTGGTTCTCCAATTAACACTAATCTTTGTCGTGTTTACAATAGCACATTGTTTCTACTATAATCCGGAAAACGTTAATTTCCTTTTATATTAAAGAAATTCGGCTAATTAAGGTCACAGAATAAGCAGATACTATGAAAATGCTCTCAAGAGACCTCTCTTCACATTATATAATTGTACATAAACGCCCTCTCTTTATCAATGGTGCTTTCTCTTTTTTAATGAACGTACCATAAAAGAGAATCCCTTATTTCATCAAAGAGTTATTTAATAATTGTCATTCAGTTTTTTCTATTAGTCTAAACTTAAATTTAAGACGATTACTTTCTTTTCAATAGCTTTGTTAACCAAAAACTTTTTTCTCAGACTTAAAGCAATTTCGGATTGTTGGTTATTGAAGATGTTTCTATTTCAGATTGTAAAACAATGAACGCGGGATCCTATTTGACAACGTAGAAAACGTAAGATAAGAACAATCATACTAGATGTCTTTCCACTCTGATAAGACGGTCTTTTAAACGAAAGTATGGGAGATTTCATAATTCGCTAATTTGGGTGCCCAGACCCTTAAAACTTCCAGATAATATAAAAATGCATTATGGGTAATGTTCTATTAAGCTTTCCTTACTGATACCAACTCAACAAGTATTTTGCATCCCTAATAATCTTGAAAATTCTGAACTTTATCGACTCAGAGGAAGCCATAGATGTAAGAGCTTTATCATGTCATGAGTTGTAAGCTTTTTCTGAGCTACGTTTCGAGAGATCAACACAGCAACAAGAAAAATAAAAGAAACAATCCATTCCTTGCAATGCAGCAATCACATAAACAGTATATCCTACACCCTTCCAGTAATATGGCTTCCAGCACTGAAGAAAGAAACACAACAAACACAACAAACACAATATAGGTATGGCGCCACTTCCCGAAACAACTCCAGCCCTGTCTACACCCACGTCCGCACTACCAAAGTATAAAATCGCCGTATCTATTCATTTCAGTAGCCTGACGATGGGACAAGTATCTCTCGAAACGTAGCTCAGAAAAAGCTTACGATTCATGACATAATAAAGCTCTTAGATCTAAGTATTTTGAATTTTGAATTGAATCATTTCTTTTGAATCATTTCTTTCGTTTGAATCATTTCTGTCCACAACTTTATCTATATGCAGTTATTGCTCCTCGTTGTAAAATATCTTTCTATGAATGTAGTTTTTTTTCCAAAGGAGAGCTAGGTTATCAAATTCTTTTGGCTTCTGAGTGCTTTCCTCCATCACATGATTTTACATCATATGACTTTTATATGTTTAAGTCTAACGTCAAATCTTATCTCTTGGTCTGAAATTTTTTTTGTTTTCTTTTCTCCATCTTCACAGTTCCATATACTTAGTTACTTTGAATCTGGCATGGTACCAGGAGGAAAAAGGCTACTTTTCTTCCCACCATGTTGTCCAAAGGCATTTCAATTAAATTTATGCTTTTCACTTCCTAACAGCATGGCAGCTATTCGCTAGGACTACTGGTACAAAATTGGTTTGTGAGATCTAAACGAACTGAAGCTTCCATATTAACAAAAGGGCTTTGGGGATGCTGCTGACAAGTGTTGTACCTTTAGTTCCACCTCTTCCTCCAGCCTAGGAAACAATCTCCCAGTTAATTTACTTCAAATCCTCGGATACAAATACCTTCGTTCTGCATCTTACCCACCTTTCATCTGGCGGCATGATTGAGCGATTTTACGGACAACTCAAGACCTCACTCAAGGCTTAATATCACATATCTCATTGGATACAGATTTTGCCCCTTATTCTTCTTGATATTCGGTCCACCATCAAATAAGATATTGGTTGTATTATTCCCGCGTTAGTTTATGGCACAACTCTACGTCTCCCCACTGATCTCATTTCACTCATTTCACTCTATTTCCGGATCCTACCAACTATGCTGATCCTCTTAAAAATTTTATGCGCCAAAGTCAACCAACTCTTCCTTGGCAGCAGTCATATAAAGTTGAACTCAATTCTAATCTATCCACCGGCACCTCCTTTTCTTCAGAAACGACTCAGTTCGATCCCCATTTACAATCCCCCTACCTTGGTCCTTACAATGTCTTTTCTCCACTCCAAAAATACTTTATCCTGGAACTTCCAACAAAGCACGACTCCTTTGCTCCAAACCGATCCAAAGCAGCTTATTTTGAACCTTTGAATTCCGATATGGATAAATCTGGAGAGCCCGTACAAAGTTCACACACAATCTCGTTTTTATTCGCTGCCTATAAGATAGGGTCACTTGTTGCTGTTCTTGTGTGAAGCAGTTAATTAAAAGATTATCGTTGATTTCTTTTATCAGAAAGTTTTCTACATTCATATAAAAAGACACAGCACCACCTCCAGAGGTTAAGTCTCCTGCTTTTTAAGTGCGCCTCGGACGGGCATCACTGTGGCACCCATTTTCTCGCCTTATCCTCTTCAATGCTCATTTGTGCGGTAGTAAAACAAGAATATATTCCCTATATTCTTTCTAAAGCCGCAAAATTTGACAAGTTTTGCATTTCCAACACCCATACAATATTTCAGAAAGAATCAATAAGAAAGCAGCTTTTGTATGTATCCGCACTTGTTTTTCATTATATGATCGGATTAATATACTCACGAAAAATTGAAAGGGTAAAAGAAATTCTTGAAAGTCATTTCTCTTCATATTGAATTTACAGCAAGCAAATACGTCCATTCCGTGATAAAATTTATTCAGTTCACAAAAAACCCCAGAAACAAAAGAATAAGAACATAACCAATTTTTAACTACCTTTAGCAACCAGATGTATGGGAAACATTTAGTCCTAAATAGGGCTTGGAAAAAAAGCGGGAGATACTGAAAACTTTCCCTTCTTGCAACATAATAAGTGTTATGAAGCCTGTTGCTCTATGGTGACGAATAAATCTAACTTTAAAAACAAGGAACTTTTGAAAAGCATGTGACTATGTTGGAAAACCACCTCAGAGCAAAGTTAAAACTTCTAGAAATTTCCGAAACTCAGTTATAAGACTATGAAAACCTGTAAGGTATAGAGGTGGAAAGAAACTTAGAGAAAATATAAATAGAAAAGAGAAACAAAAAGAGAAAATATAATATAAAAGAGAAACAAAAAATAAATCCAATTCCAGAAAATAAGCGATCCCTGGTGAGAATCAAGGTCGATTCGCTGTGTGTGTTTAGGATTGAGTTCGAATCTTACTATAGAGGATTGCGTTTGCTTGACTTATACTTGCCATTTTAAAAAAGTTGACTGGCAAAGAGATCGTATCAAGGAAAAGGTGATATGACCCAATATATATCATAGCCTATGCCAACACCTTTATTTTGTCAGGAAACAATACCATGAGAGACTTGAATTTCATGACAGGAGCGCAAGGCGCAACTGAAAGAACACGTCATGGATCTGATTGATTGAGAAAAACAATTGAATTGGTTTGATTACAGATAGAATGTCTTGATTATTGGAATTGACATAGGAGCCGTGGCTTAGTGGTTAGTGCAACTGCATAGTAACCAAGAGTTCCGGGTTCGACTCCCCGAGCTGGCGAGAAGAATTTGGAACTTTGCAAAGAGAAAAAGCCATTGGTTGGCGTCAGGAAGGGCATCTGGCCAAGAAATTCCTCACTGCTAAATCAAAGTCCCTGTGAAGGGCACCGTCTGAGCCCCAATTGCTGGGGGAAAATGACGTTAAAACTAAAAAAAACAGAACAAAAAAAACAAAACATAGTTACACTGCAAAGCCATTTAGGGAGAGCTTTAAACTAAGGTGTTGCGATACCTCGTTATTGCCTGCAATAAGAGCACATTATAATGACACGTGTCATTTCTCACTTCCTCATTCCGCCAATTAAACCGCATTCATTTGCCAGTCATTACTTTAAGCTGCTTAAAGAAATCCTGTTAATAGTTAAGTTGCCCTTTGTCATTGGAAAAATATGGAATGACAAGTTATTTGTCTGAATAGAAACCATTATGTTTTTTGTCTTAAATTTGGTTGAAGCCACATTTTTCAGTCTTTTAAAAACTTATGAATAACTTAAAAAATTATTTTCTTGGTATTGTTTGTGTTAATCAGCCGATTCAAGTTCTTTAACTTGAATTATCAAGAAAATTAGCTCTTTATCTTTGTTGGCCTTTTACTGATTTAGTGTCTCATTGCATAGCGGACTTTTATTTTTCAGTGCTTATGTCCATAAGTTTTAAGAAACAATTCTTTTCTGTTTTAGTGTTTAGTTATTTACTATGAAACTGTTCGTTCTTTGATTATTATTTTTTACATAAGAATTACACGAACTGTGAATTTTATGAACCGTGAATTATATAAACCGTGAATTATATGAACCGTGAGTTATATGAACCGTGGCTTAATGGTTAGTGCAACTACACCGTAACCAAGTGTTACGGATTCGATTCCCCGAGCGGGCGACTTTGGAACTTCATAAAAGAAAAAGCCATTGGTTGGCGTCAGGAAGGGCATCCGGCCAAGGAATTCCTCACTACCAAATCAAAGTCCCTGTGAAGGGCACCGTCTAAGCCCCAGCTAGTGGGGGAAAATGACGTTAAAACCAACAAAAAAAATTATATGAAAATATTGAAAACCGATCTAACTTGCTCTCCAACTTGTCTTTATTTCATCAGTGCATCACTATCAAGTTAGTATTCATGGAGTTGCTTCTCACTTTCATTTCTCGACGAAGGTTGTTTCAAGCATTCAAGGCATGAACAGAGAGTTTGTTTCACCATTATTGAGTTACAAGAGAGACAAATTTGTCTTGGGATATCGTGATCTTACATGAATATATAATTAAAGTATCGTGCTAATTACTTCCTTTGTTTTTTTCCTCTTTTGTAACCCCGTTCCACGAAGCTTCTGCAGAATATTGAGGATCCTTTCAAATTTGTACAGATAGGTGGAATATTATCTCTATTTATCACTCCACGTTTTCAAATGACAATAGATTTTATCGTTTTTCAACTAGTTTAAGTCTGCACGCAAACTGGAAAATTGAGTTGTATCTTTTGAATGATGTCTTCAATATTACAAAACGGTTTAAACTGTATGATTATACAGTTTTATCAATTTTATAAATACATAGTTTATTAAACGTTAAATCTGAATGCATGTATTTACACGTTTTTAAGGAAATAGTTTAATCCTCCAATCCCTGAACAAATGATAAGGCCAGGGTGAAAACAATTGATCTGCTGCTTATCTATTTTTTTTTATTTAGACATCGGATTATTTCTGTTCACAGGTAAATGAAACTGCTCTCACGCTATTAAGTGGATTTTCTATCTTAAAAATCAGTGGTATTTCATAAGCAATAAGTGTCAAGACTGCGTGAAACATAAACCTTTAACCCGTAAATCAGTGTTAGAAAGGATAGAGGTAAGGTTAGCAAGTATTGATGTGCTGAAGTAAAAATATGCAATTTTGTTAACCTATTGAATCAAAGCTTTTGAATTATGGAGCTATGGCCGGCTTCTTCGTGTTATGGGTAGAGTTGCATACAAACGAGTGGATTATTAGCAAACTTGGAAGGAAACCATGTCTGCTACATGATATTGATAAACAGAAACTCTCTTTTGTAAGGACATGTAATTAGAAATAAGGGACTTGGATATGATCTTCTGCATAAAGAACATAGCTGGAATCAGAATTGCTAGGGCAGTCAGAGAGGCAGAAGACANTTATATGAACCGTGAATTATATGAACTGTGAATTATATGAACCGTGAATTATATGAACCGTGGCTTAATGGTTAGTGCAACTACACCGTAACCAAGTGTTACGGATTCGATTCCCCGAGCGGGCGACTTTGGAACTTCATAAAAGAAAAAGCCATTGGTTGGCGTCAGGAAGGGCATCCGGCCAAGGAATTCCTCACTACCAAATCAAAGTCCCTGTGAAGGGCACCGTCTAAGCCCCAGCTAGTGGGGGAAAATGACGTTAAAACCAACAAAAAAAATTATATGAAAATATTGAAAACCGATCTAACTTGCTCTCCAACTTGTCTTTATTTCATCAGTGCATCACTATCAAGTTAGTATTCATGGAGTTGCTTCTCACTTTCATTTCTCGACGAAGGTTGTTTCAAGCATTCAAGGCATGAACAGAGAGTTTGTTTCACCATTATTGAGTTACAAGAGAGACAAATTTGTCTTGGGATATCGTGATCTTACATGAATATATAATTAAAGTATCGTGCTAATTACTTCCTTTGTTTTTTTCCTCTTTTGTAACCCCGTTCCACGAAGCTTCTGCAGAATATTGAGGATCCTTTCAAATTTGTACAGATAGGTGGAATATTATCTCTATTTATCACTCCACGTTTTCAAATGACAATAGATTTTATCGTTTTTCAACTAGTTTAAGTCTGCACGCAAACTGGAAAATTGAGTTGTATCTTTTGAATGATGTCTTCAATATTACAAAACGGTTTAAACTGTATGATTATACAGTTTTATCAATTTTATAAATACATAGTTTATTAAACGTTAAATCTGAATGCATGTATTTACACGTTTTTAAGGAAATAGTTTAATCCTCCAATCCCTGAACAAATGATAAGGCCAGGGTGAAAACAATTGATCTGCTGCTTATCTATTTTTTTTTATTTAGACATCGGATTATTTCTGTTCACAGGTAAATGAAACTGCTCTCACGCTATTAAGTGGATTTTCTATCTTAAAAATCAGTGGTATTTCATAAGCAATAAGTGTCAAGACTGCGTGAAACATAAACCTTTAACCCGTAAATCAGTGTTAGAAAGGATAGAGGTAAGGTTAGCAAGTATTGATGTGCTGAAGTAAAAATATGCAATTTTGTTAACCTATTGAATCAAAGCTTTTGAATTATGGAGCTATGGCCGGCTTCTTCGTGTTATGGGTAGAGTTGCGTACAAACGAGTGGATTATTAGCAAACTTGGAAGGAAACCATGTCTGCTACATGATATTGATAAACAGAAACTCTCTTTTGTAAGGACATGTAATTAGAAATAAGGGACTTGGATATGATCTTCTGCATAAAGAACATAGCTGGAATCAGAATTGCTAGGGCAGTCAGAGAGGCAGAAGACAGAGAAAATTGGCGAAGATTCTGTAGGGATGCCAAGGCAGATCGTGCCCACGATTTAATCGTTTTGTGATGATGATGATGATTGTAACCTTAGCTCAAATCTACAAAATAACGTGGTATAGACAGAAATTTCCCTCCAAGTCAATATTTTTAGATTTTTTGACGATGGGGGATATATATTATATTTTTTACGTTAGTTGGCTACAGGACAGATGCGATATGGGGACTCATTTTTGTGTCTTAAACCACGTCGTTTCTAATGACAAAGTATAAGTTACGCGAAGTGTTTTGTTTCATGTGGTGCACTTTCGAACATCAAAAAACACTTTCGGAGGTGTCATGGTAAGGAATATTATCTGAGATGTTGGCAACAACTGCAGCCAGGGCCGAAATTATGCAATATATTCAAATCCATTGTAAATATCATGGCCATTTTCCCTTGTGTATTATATTTTGTTATGTACCGACTGAAAAATATAGCCTCTGAACAATGATCTAAGTATATTTTGTTATTTTTAAGGGGTACTCCGAATGCAGGATTCTCTTTCTGTGTTTATGCATGTGTATGTTTCTTCCTCCCTCTCCCTCTCTCTCTCTCTCTCTCTCTCTCTCTCTCTCTCTTTCTCACTCACTCAATCTATCTATATATTATATATACATATATATTATATATACATATATATTATATATACATATATATAATTCTCTCCGGTACATCATTTGCTTACCGTCGGATATCATTACAGCTCCACAGCTATTCTTTTGACATTGTCAAGCTTATTCATATTCTCACCAGGTGAATACAACATCCCACTTCCTTAGCTTTCATTGCATTTAAAAAATAATTACCGAGATGTTTGGGATATTTAGTCTACATTGTGGAAACCAGTGCGAAATGTATTCAAGTCCACAAGCAGCTTGTATTGAAAATAATAGGAACCTGTAAAAATCGAAGAAGTGCTGGTTAACAAATTTTAGTTAACTGAAAGGGGGAGACAATGCTATCTTGTATGATCTATTAATTATAATCTTCACAATGTTCTGATATAGAAAGCATCAGATAGGCCAAATAACTAATGAACCCATCTAAAGTCCAATCTGAGTTAAAATCTCTTATAAAAGTTACAAAGACAAAGGTGTGGAAAAAAGTAATAGCATCTCTTTCTGTTATAACATTAACTATCAAAAAATACAAATTTGAGAAGAAGATATAACGAGCATTCTAGGAAAATCAAGGTCTAGATAAAGAAATATAGTAATTTAGTAAAAGCACTTGTATTAACCACCTATTGTAACACATGGTTGTGAAACCTGATCTATAAATGAGAGCAATTCCTAATAACGTATAATAGATTCAAATCTCCTGCTATGGACAGGAAAGGTGAGTAAGTAGAACAGAGAATATGGCTATGCTATCAGTTCTACAAAAACTGTAATCTGAACAACTTTTCTTATCCATCATAAAATTCCAAACATTATTTTACTATCGCCTTATTGGCTGAGCTAACAGGGTCCAAAACCAGATTTTTCAAGGATGAATAGTACGAAGTGAACGTACTTATCGGGGAAAAAGTTGTCGCTGGAATAACCACTTAAGAGAATAAGAAATATGCCGATTGTGCGGTGCACGGACCTGGCATACAAGTGGATGAAATGGCAATAAGATGTATTGCAGTCAGTAGAACTCCATCGTTAAACAGAAGGATAGCATCAGGTAAAGAAAAAAAGTGAAGATAACTGTAAGTTGAAGCTTATTCCAATGAGCCCTATGTCATCTATTCTTGAAAATTGTTGACTCTGTGGACTGACTGGAAGCCAAAGGTATGGAAGCTTTATCATGTCATGACTCATAAGCTTTTTCGAGAGATACTTCTCCCATCGTCAGCCTGACGGTAGGAGAAGCATCCCTCAAAACATAATTCAGAAAAAGCATACCGCTCACGACACGATAAGGCTTCTTTATCTATAGTGTAATCTATATTTTATCTTGGAGTCTTTATTGGTGTATGCTTACATTTGACATTAGTCGAGAAAGTCACTGGAAGCACGGTGTAAAAGTTGCCATCACGAAAGGATGGATCGTCAAACACACTCATTTTCTTTTAATCTGGATGACGATATTTTCGTCAAACGTTCTTCATTTGCTTTAAATTCAAAAATTGTTTTTGGAAAAATGTGTTGAGAATACTATGAAAAGCTTTATTTTTTGAAAACTCTCCTTTCCTCAGTTGATTGACTGCCGCAGCAACCCCGTGCTGAAAATGGGATAAAGCTAGAAGAAGGAAGAAGAAGAAGAAAAAGAAGAAGAAGAAGAAGATTGTTTCTCTTTGTGAGGGTCCTATTATACAGTATTACTGAAAATCCAAAGGAGGGTAAATATTTTAGTATTTTAGGTCAAATTGCAGATACCTAAAGAATTACATGGACGGAAGAGCTGACGTTCTTATTGTAATTGTTGTTTCTGTTTTTGGATGTATTTATAAACAACTTTTAAAAGTCCAGAGGGATTTTATGTATGTATGTATGTATGTATGTATGTATGCATGTATG